>JAUDYN010000016.1:0-148014 GCA_030407005.1 Desarmillaria ectypa | reverse complement strand
CTTATTCATGAATCTATTTGGAGCAGACAGTATGCACAGCAGACCTTCTTCCTTCAAACCAACTGGCATATTTAAGATGACTTACCCTAAGCCCAAGAAGAAGAAATATAAGAAGGTTGAAAACCATGTAAAATCTGTACTCATGACACTGTCTGAAGAGTTTCAAATCATACAAGAGATTACTGGAAACCTGTTAGTGGATATTCCAATCCTATCTATTAATCTGCCTGAATTTCATGTGGTCAGATACTATACTCAAGAAAACCATGACATAATAGAAGAAAATCACCCAAGGAACTTTCTGTGGTCAGAAGAGCAGAAGCTCATGCATCACCTCATGATGCTGCAAGAGAGCAGATTTGCATGGGATGAGTCACAGAGTAGGAAATTCAGAGAAGATTTCTTCCCTCCCATGACTATTCTGGTCATAGAACACATTCCATGGGTACACAACAATATTCCTATTCCCTCAGGCCTATATCACAAAGTCATAGCCATTGTCAAAGACAAAATAGCTTCTGGAATATATGAGACTTCTAGTTTTTCATACTGATCCAAGTGGTTCACAGTATTCAAGAAAGACAGACACTTATTATGAATTGTACATGACCTCTAACCACTCAACACAGTGACTGTCTGCAACTCAGGAGTCCCTTTACTCATAGAACAGCTGGCAAAAACCTTTGGCAGACATGCATTGATATGCCATCTATGCATTCATACCTAGATTTTGTGATTTTGTAACAATACTATTGCACATCTGTCCTATGCTAGTGATACATAAAGGACTATAGCTGAGGCCTCAAGCTGATAGTTAAATGTAGTAACCAACTGGTGATATGCCGTCTATGCATTCACACCTAGATTTTGCGATTTTGTAACAATACTATTGCACATCTATCCTATACTAGTGATACATAGAGGACTATAGCTGAGGCTTCGAGCTGATAGTTAAAAGCAGTAAGCAACTGGTAGAGCCAGGACTTAGATGCAACACCATTAGTGGGTTAAATCTACCAGCCGGCCAGACTAGTAACTCGAATGCTAGCAGGACTAAGTGAAATACAGCCACTAGCAAACGAAGGATGCTACTAGCACACAAAAACCAGGAGCAGAGTACACAGATCTCGTCAAGTTCTGTCACTAGCAGCCCAGACTGGGCATAAACGCCTAAGTCAGGATAACTAGTGACATGGCAATCTTGAAACAGGACTTAGAAATAAATTAGGAATGGATTAACCTTGAGCCCAGATCCAACTATTTCGATATAGATCTCTTATGATTGATGCTAGTGGAGCCAGACTGCACCCTCGATCATGATCGGATAGCTGTTACAGGCACCAATATCCGGATATCCATATAACCACATTACTAGGGCATGTAGTTGTGCCAAGGGTGCGGAAAGACCAACTGTGGAGTCTCTAGACCGAATATTTGAAAAGAAAACAGACTAGACCGACTACTGTATGATTATTCACCATTATTCGTGACTAGCCAAGAAATCCTTACCAATATACCCTATACCCAGATGATATTTATAGTTTTGCCTCAGTAGCATATAAGTAGTGGGATGGGCATTTGTGAAAATCAGGCAAGCTATCCCTACAGTTGAGCCCTCACTAGTAGTAATGGGTGTCCCCAACTAAAGACTTTTGTGCTTAACCTTGATGAAGTGATTAATAGTTACTAAGTCACCTATAGTATTGCATTGAATTGAAGTTTCTTAGAGTACACTGTTGTGTTCTGCAAAGGTCCAGAGTATTTTGAAGTTAGTTCAAGCAAAGTTCTCAAAGTTATAGTATTATTCTTGGGCCAAGTGTGCCACTAGTTAGCCAAGAGTGTGACTAGTCAAGTGCTTATCACTTGTAAGAATCAGTATAGGGCCAAGAGAGCCATTAGTTTGAAGCAGTTTCAGTCAGAATGAGCACAGTAGCTCAAACCAAGTCACTCTTTATCCAATTGTGTCTTACCAATCACACTAGTGCAAGTAGTACTTTGTATAACTCACTAGTAACAAATAAAATGTCTTTAAAACCATCTTACTTGATTATTGAAGTCTGCAGAGTGCTTCCATCATACTCAAAACCACCCAAATTCAATATATTGGTGATTAAGTGTAGAGTAGTAAGAGGTTTAGCATGATTGGTGTTCATTTCCATTCACTAATTCTTTGTCACTCACTATTACCAAGCATATCAGCATACTATGGAGTATTTGATCTCTTCATAGCCTTTGACCAAAGATTACTTTCTCTTAAAAGTTGAGACCTAACCACTTTTCAGACATCTCTCAGAATCTTTTGTCTAACCATGCTCCCAATGGAATGAACCAATTCAATGCAAGTACTTCAAGGAGACATAACCTACATGGTACAAGATGAAATCCTAGATGTAACAATTCCTTTTGTTGATGACACTGGGATCAAAGGACCAGAAGCCACTACAAGACAGCAGATGGCAGATATGAAACAATCTCAGGAAATCCTGGGATCTACCATTTTATATAAGAACATTTCCAAAATCTCAACTGGATTGTACAGCAGATAAAGTATGTTGGTAGTACTTGGTCAGGAAAGAAGGCCTATCTCTGTGTTTCTGAAGCAATCATAGTCAGACATAAGTGTATTTATGAAGGGAGAGTATCTGAGAATAGAAAGGTCAACAAAATCAAGAATTGGGGGCTATGTCAGGACTTAACAGATGTCCACTCATTCCTTGGAACCACAGGAATTCTATGGATTTATATTCACAACTATAGTTTGCTCACACAACCACTAGTCAACCTCACTCACAAAGGAGTTGAGTTCTACTAGGGCCCTGATCAAGATGCTGCTCAAGAAGCCTTGAAAAATGCAATTATCAAGTCACTCACTCTTTGTCCTATTGACTATAAATTGGATGCTTCTATCATCCTAGCAGTTGATACAAGCTCACAAGTGGTTGGATATGCTATTTTCCAACAAGACCCACAAAATGCAAAATGAAGATATCCATCCCACTTTAGTTTAATACCACTCAATAATACAGAGTCCAAATATAGCCAGCCCAAGCTTGAACTCTATGGTCTATACAGGGCATTGAAAGAGGCTGCTATATGGATAATTGGAGTCAAGAACTTGGTAGTTGAAGTTGACACTACAGCCATCAAGGGAATGATCAATAATCCAGATATAAATCCAAGTGCAGTAATCAACCAGTGGGTATACTTCTATTTAATTTCAAGCTTGTGCATATTCCTGGGACAAAACATGGCATAGATGGTTCATACAGATGCCATCTGCAACCTGGGGATAAGCTTGCAGAAGAAGATGATCCAGAATAGGTGGATAATATATATGGATTCATCCATATTATCAACCCACTCTTGGAGAAGCCATGCATCCAGTCAAAAAATACTATCTCCAATGTGCATATTGGCTACTGGACAAGGGGATGGAAAGCAACAAACCATCCATCCACTGGCAGCAGATCCCTTTTCAGAAAATACAGAGGTAGAAATTCTAAGAAGCATAAAGGCCAAATTGAATGATGCAAGAATTGACCTAGTCTGAGCATTCCTAGTGGATTTTCAAGTATCTGCTTTCATGATGGAGGATCAGAAGTGGACATTCATCAACTATGCATCAAGATTTTTCTTATCAAATGAGAAACTGTGGAAAAGAGACAATAGTGGAGAACACAAGCTGGTTATACTACCAGAATGATAGTATCAACTGCTGCAGATAGCACATGATGAGCTCAGATACAAAGGAGTCTATTCAGTGTAGGCACATCTATTGAAGAGATATTGGTGGCCTCAATTGCTAGACAATGTTAAGTGGTTCATATTCCACCTGTAGTGGCTTATCTGGCCCTACTTTTCTCTAAAGTCTACATAGACACTTTCCACCTTCCTAAATCCAATGGGTTCAAGTACATTGTGCACACCCAATGCTCCATAAGTGCACACCCAATGCTCCATAAGTGCATACCTTCAATTCAAGATGCTTAGGCATGAGAATATGGAGAGTATCACATACTTTATATTCAAAGATATTATTTGCTGCTGGAGAAGTCTACATGAAATCATTATAGATAATGGACCTGCCTTCAAAGCCACTCTCAAACTGCTGGCTATGACATATGACATATGACATATGCCATATCACAATATCTGCTTACAATTCTCAAGTGCAAGATGTAATTGAAAGGAGATATCTAAACTTTTGTAAATCCTTGTTTAAAGCTTGTGGTGGAGTACAAAATAAGTGGAGTCAAGTGGCTCACTCAGTCATATGGGTGGAAAGAGTTACCCCACTGTGGATGATAGGAAGAAGTCCTTACAAAGTGGCCACAGGAGTAGTGCCTACTCTACCATTGGACATAGCAGAAGCATCCTTTTTTGTGGAACCCCCAGATTCATCTTTGACTTCATCTGACCTCATTGCTAGACACACTATCACACTTCAGAAGTGACCTGCTGATCTTGAGCATATCTGCTCCAAAGTATATGAGGCCAGAGTCAAAATGGTAGAAAGGAACATGCTGCTCAAATCATTGACTGGGTGTTTTAACCAGGTTCACTTGTCCTGGTATGAAACACAAGGATTAAGTATGAACTCAGTAAGAAATTCAAGCCTAGGTACCTAGGACCACTAGTATATATCATGAAGAATAGGGGCAGAGCATATATCCTCTGTGATCTGGATGGAATGGTACTAGTGGATCTGGTAGCCACTTTCTGCTGCATACCTTACCACCTATATAATCATATTCCAATATCTGATATAGCAGATTTCATTAACCAACCATTCACACAGATAGAAGCATTGAGGAACCCTATGATATCTTATAAGGATGACTTGGATTTAGATTAAGTGGACAACTGGCTATGATTTTTTTGCCCATCTATATGCTGGCATACTTTGCATAACCCACTCAACTTATTATTTTATATTTATTTTCATATGCACATTCAAGATATCTAACTATGCATGAGCCTGCTCAGTGGATTGCTTTTACTTACTCTTATAATTTTTTTTTCTATACATAATATGTATACAGCAATGATTTACTGAGGCAATACTACCCATTCTTTTTCACACTTTATATTCTGGCAGACTAAGTCATTCACATTTTTTTAGACACTCAAGAAGGATTAAATAATCAAGATATACAAAAACACAAACTATTCTACATATTTTGGCTATCCAGGGGTGGCTGAAACTCAAACCTTGTGTCTGCACCACATACACCTGCTATACACAAATGTGAATGCATCTTGGGTGCTCCATACACATTTAATTGGCTCCATCCAATAATACATGTCCCACTGAGATGAAGTATGAGCTCCTGCCAAGACAGATGCTTATGAACTCACTCAAAAAATTTCAAGACCATTCAAGAGAGATATCTTGGCCATGGCTATCATACCCATGGCCTGCTGTACACATTCTTAAATGAAGGATACTCTAATTCACCAAGATCGAGACTATAGAAATCATGACCCACTTGCAAGTTCTCATCTGCTATATCCTCATTTCCTTCTTCATGATATTCACTATTCCATCTGCTTGCCTGCACCTGTCTATAGATGGATTCAGTCTCCCAATCTGCTAGGATTTGGCCATTAGGGGACATCCTTAGGATAGGGATAAGAGTGGCTCTATATACATCACTCAGCACTGAGGTATCTGCTTTCACTGCATATGCTTTTTCAAAAGCTTGTACTTTCTTTGTGTTGTGGTCATCTTGGATATGATGGTATTTATGATACATAAGGGCCATCATCCAACCAAACCAATATGGGCTCAGAAAAAGTGCTACTTGTTTAATAAGGGCTAGGTTGGGGACATCTACATCAAAGGACTGATAGACAATAATATCAGTACCTTGCATATGGGTTCAGCATACCTCATACACCCACTGTTGGTCAAATGAGTGGGGAGTCTGGAGAAACAATGGCAAGGGCACTCACATTTTATGCAAGATAGTTGTTCAGCCAGTCCACTATCTGCTCTCCAGAGATCTGCATTGGGAAGTGCACAGCAAGTATTTCAGTTGGTGCAGAATAAATAGCAGACTGCAAGTTGATGACAACCTTCTCCATGAAAGCATTTGCTTCTTGACTTTTCTGAGTGTCCATACACATCCTGAGGTGTGTGAGGGTGGATTCAACATTTGTAAAATCAGTGTGTCTGGAAAGGAATTGGGCTTGGGGAATGTACATGGCAGTATATTCTTCTAGGATGGGATTCTACCTTTTATCCTGGCCCATCATATCTCTACACTGTCAACTGAATGCTGCCACAATCATATCCATGATTGGGTGAGTGATTAGGGATGCTCACAATATCACCTTGATATCAACCAAATTATACCAGAAAACCTTCCAGTTAACATCCTTCTTTGTAGGACTGTCCTTTATAGTTGTCATTCTCAATATTTTTACCCTATTATTTTTCAGTCTTCTTTGGTGAAGTAAGCACTTTTGACAATGATGGATCCTACTTTAATCATTGTTCCAGGGCTTCAACATCTCTGGTGTTATAATACCTCACAAGTGCATTCTTGTAATCCCTCTCCACATGAACAAGATGCAGTGTATCTAGATCAACAGGCTTCACTCTGTACTTTTTTGTTGCAGAGCAGTGTAACTAGAGGAAAATGAGACCAGTGAGAAAGTTTAATTATGACTTACAATTTCTTCTGTCCCATCTGGATCAACAAATTTTGTTCAAGCTTTAGGCATGATGAATGTTAATGCTCAAGGTGGTCAAAGTCTAAGCTGAGAGTCAGACATCAGGCCTGAGAGGATCCATGATTCAGATAAAGTGACTCACTGAGACAGTCCTACAATTAGTATTATTCACGGATAAAAAAGGGATTAGACCCTAAATATCACAAGAGCCAAGGATACCAGGAAGAAAAGGGATTTTTCAACCTGGTGAATATCACAGCGGCATGGTATTGTCATGGTCTATGACAGGTTTCATGGCAGCACGGAACCCCGGTCTTCCTTATATTGGGACCATATTCCGGTATTCTAAGCTCCACTCTCAGATTCGGAATGTTGAATTACAAGAATCAACCTTGAGACCACCAAAATAAACAGGCTCCACAACCACGAGGAAGCGTAACCGTCATGTCATAAGCACAATACTAGCAGTAAGTTTCACCGTCGTACAGTATATCATACTTTGACATATAATCACAGTTCGTCATGTCAGGGATATGGACCCTGCCGTTCCTTATTACGACCTTGTGCCAGTAACAACACTCACCAAGACCAACCCTTTTATGTAATAGCACGTATATATCATCGACTTGACCCCTCTACATTCGAAATAGCTAGCATTAACACGTTCCTAGGTTGATATACCGCAAAACTTCTCGCAGACGCTAGTAATCATGTCCTTCATCGAGAACTCATCCGAAAGGTAAACCATAGGAACGTCTGCACCTATATCCTTCAGCAGACGTCCACGAATTTGTGCGAAGGCAATCGAGTCTATCCCACTGGATGTCAAAGACTCCCCGAGATCTAGAGGGAAAATTCATCAGCGTAGTTCTGTGAAGGATGTACAGTGACCTTCCGAACCTAAATGCTCCCCTTTTCTGAGCTCGAGGACATCCCGTATAATGCTGATGAAGATTTCTTCTGCCTCGCCGCTTGTCATTTCCGGCATAGACGTATTACCGCTGATGTCACCAACGATAGACGCGAATATTCTGTCCTCTTTGAACGCTGGGACCTTGCCCATTAATTCCACATCAAACTTTGCGATAACCTGGACTGGTTCCTGATGTTTCTTGGCGTACCCCAATGCTTTCATAATTATTGGGATACCTTCTGCGTGACTAAGAGGCTTCACGAGACCCTTCGAAGTATCAAGATTCTGGATGAGGCTGGACTCCCAAGCACCTAGCTCGAGGGAGACAGCCGATAGTCCTAGCGTCTGGCGATACGTAGCAAGGTAGTCCAGGAATGAATTTGCCGCGACGTAGGCGACCTGTCCAATATTTCCTAAAGGAACGCTACACTCCAGTCAGCTGCATTCCATATTCCTGTTTCGCGACAGACGTTTACCTGATACTGCTTAGGAGCACGAAATGATCAATCGCTAATCCCAGCTCAAGGGATAACACGTGTAGATTCCACGCCCCGTCGATTTTGGGCTTCAAAACTTGCTCAAAGTCGTGTTCAGTGATGTTCGGAATGATCGCGTCTCGAACAACTACGGCGGTATGGATAATATTGTGAATCGCGCCAAACTGTTCGCATATTTCAAGTAAAACCCGACGAAGCGCGTCCTTGTTCGATGCGTCAGCCTGGAAATACTCTATCCTCGAAGAGGCTGAGGATATATTTGAAAGGTCTTCGACTACCTGTCAGATTTTATGTCAGTGACAAGAAATGTGAAAAGCGAAATACGCAAACCGTTTCTCTTGACCGTCGACCAATGAATACAATGGTATGTGATCCTGTTTTCGCCAGGTGAGACGCCAGCGCCGATCCGATACTACCAAGTCCGACGATGATGGTCACACCCTTAATGGTCGCATCCTCGTTACCTTCTAAACGATGTAGCCCTGGCACGAATTCGAAGAAGTTCCTTTGATCGGCATCGTAACGCACAGAAATGATGCTATCTTTGACCATCTGTGACGATCTTTGTTGCAATTCACGTGCAATGAGGTTGACGATTTCAGTAGACGGTAGATTTTGAGGGACGTCCAACCCCCAGATGGTATCGTGTGAGCCTGTCTCTCGACGGAAGACTCGGATCATTCCTTGGACTACAGCACCTGCAGAAAACGAATCGTCGTTGCCTGTACAGCCCGAGGAAAGAACGATGAGGTTATCATAGTGAATCTTCCCTGTCGTGAGCGCCTTCATCAGTTGAAGAATTGGTTTCCAGCATGTTGAGAATGTGCTCGAAAGAGGGTCATCCGTGAACGAGGTCACGTCAAGAATGATAGACCTTGTGTTCGCCACAGCAACATCTACATCGGTGAAAACAAGAGTTGAAGGATCCAAGTCCGCGTCGTGAATTTTGGCCCAACGTCTGCAGTTGGCTAAGTCGGCGTAAGCTAGTTCTGACGTCGTCTTGGCAAGTTCTTTGAGCAAAGGGGCACGAGGTGTTGGGCTGATGTAGAGCAAAGAATCTAGAACGGAAGATGGGGACGTCGTAGACGCTAATTCTCTCTGTACCCATGCATTGCTGAACCAATAACTAGGAACAACACCTGCATTTGGGGACTGAACAGCGGTTTGCTTGATTGTTCCCACTGGAACCCAAGCAACCGAGTACTTCTTGCACGACGCGAGAAGCTCCCCGTCGTTCGAAAGCACGTCGAATTTGACGGTCATTACATGGCTATTTCTCTCCATGCTGATTGGCAGATGATAACGGCAAATGAAGCTGTTAGGAAACTCATCGGTGTAGAATGTTAAGTTTTCGAGGGAAGATGGTAGGAAGGATCCTTCTGTCCGTTCTGCTGGAGGAGCCTTTCCCAGTAATGCGGTAGCCACGCCGAACATATGCAAGCAAGGGTCCAATTTGCGAATATAGTCGTACTCGGGATAGCGTGTCGAAGGTTCGACCACGATAGGCGCATCAACGTGATCGTTCCATACTTTAAATTGAGTGATGTTCCGGAAGGTCGGGCCGAAGTTAACATTTCTGAAGGTACCGTAGACCTCGGCTTGGTCGATCACCTCGTTCGGCGAAATATCCGATGGCCACTGTTTGTATGGGTATGGTGACGGCGAGGAGGACAAGTGTCCTGAGCAGACCTTGTCCTGCTCTTGGAACGTCGTGCCTTGGTATAAGGTAAAAGTTCCGTCGTTATCCAGTAGCGCCTCTACGTGGATGCTCTCATCCACAATGAGGGGTCGGTGAAACCGTATGCTCTTCAAAGACCGCGCTGAATTCTTCGACAATGAGATGAAAAAATTTGCCAACGCTACTGCCGGAACGACCCGATGGCCTTCAATCCGATGATCATCCAAAACGGCACGAAATCTGTCAGAGATTAAAAAGACCTCATTTCCCTTACCATTACCGTTAGCATGTGCTGCCGATAGAGCGTCACCTAAATTGTCGTAACTTGGTATGGAAGTGGGATAGTGGCGTTGACGTTGGAAGGGATATGTCGGAATGTCAGTTTTGGAGTATGCGTGGGGACGCTCTGCATATAGTTTGGGGAGATCGAGGCTAGCACCGGTTTGGTACAAGCTTGCTAATCCTTTGAGGAGCGCTATCTCTTGATTGGTACCTTTCTTCCCTGAGATGGATATCTTGGCTTTGTTGACGAGACCATGGCATAGACCCGAGAATGTTTGTTGGGGGCCAATATCAAGGACGGTATTAATCGACTTGTCTCTTTTTATTTCCTCCAGCGCCTGCGAGAATAGCACAGGATTTCGGGCATGATCAACCTATGAATAATTGCAATCAAGCATTATCGCTTACAAAAAAAATAGAAATACGCACCCAATACGTTGGAGGCAAAACATTCTGGGAACGGATCGGCCTTCCCGAGACGGTTGAAAACATCGGGACCTGTAATGGACGACTAGGCAATTTGTGTTCACGGATCGTCTCTTCCAAGGCAGATAACGCTGGGAAAATAGATGGGCTATGAAATCCTGCGACTAGAATTGGTAAACAGTATGAGGCGCTTGCGGAAATCATACCTTGGTCAACCTTTAGCTTTACTGCTCTGATACCATCTCTCTTCACAGCAGAGACTAATTTGATGATGGATTCTGCTTCTCCGGATGCGACGTGGGAGTCGGAACCGTTGAAGACAGCTATCACCACCGACTCAGAAATGCCTAATTTGTTCAAGTACTGACGGATTATGCCCTCCTCAGAGGCAATAGCTGCCATAGCGCCTGGATGTTGCTCTCTGGGCCTCAAAATGCGTGCTCTGTGAGCAACAAAGCGTACGCCTTCCTCATAGTTGAATACTCCAGCAACAACTGATTGGACAGTTAGAGGTGGAGAGCACGATAGTGGTAAAAGTAGCTCACCTGCGCCGGCAATTTCCCCTAAACTGTGCCCAATAACGGAATGCTGGCGTACTCCTAGAGACTGGAGCCAAACACAAATGCTATATTGGTAGACAAATGTGCACACTTGACCGACTTCACTTTCGTTGATGTCGCGATCCGTCGTAGAATTACCGCCAACCAGAATATCCATCACCGAAAATCCGCAATACCGGAATGCGACATCACAGTGCTGTCGGAGAATATCGTGGAATCCTTTGAAGCTCATGGCTAGGTCGCGAGCCATTCCAGCGTGCTGTGATCCCTGGCCTGAAAATCCAAAGATAGTCTTTAGATTTGATGGGCGGGTATCCGTAAGATTAGTTAACCGTTCCTCCAGCTTTTCAATTAACTCCTCCATCGTGCTAACAACGCAAGCAAACCGGAACCGATAATGCTCTCTCCCCACGCAGCTGGTATAACAGATCGATTTGAATTGTTCCTCTTCTGCCGATGCACAAAAGTCGATGTACTTTTGAATGTAAGACTTTAGCGCTGTTTCAGACTTGGCGCTCACGACGAAGAGCATGGGTTCTGAGCTCTGTGTTGAGACGGAACAATCATCTCGGGGCTCAGGACTTTCAATTACGACACCGGCAATGGTACCGGCAAATCCGTATGCTCTGTTGGCCAATTGTTAACAACAGCGAACATGTAAGTGTGAATGAAACATACAGGACAAGAGCACGCAGTGGACTGTTTCCTTTTGGCAATTCTACAGGTTGATGAGGTATGTGCATGGGAATGAGAGAGCAGTCAATAGTCGGATTCAGGTTTGACGCGGTGAGATGCGTCAAGCCGGGTACAGATCGACGAGAAAGAGACGCTAGGGCCTTTACCATTCCAACTAGACCGGAGCTTGTCTCTGTATGTCCCACACAGCTTTTTGCTGCACCAATGATCAATGGACGCTCCGTGGTGTGACTATTTTTGAACACATCGTTGATTCCTTCTACCTCGATCAGGTCTCCGAGCGATGTTCCTGAATATATCAATCAGCTCATGCATCGACGACGTCTTTTTTGTACACATACCAGTGCCGTGTGCTTCAATAAAGCTAAGAATCTGTCAGCACTAAGCGGAGTAGGCAATGAAATAAAGCGCACTCTATATCTGATGGCTTCATTGTAGCTTTACTTAGGAGCGATCTCTGCAACAATGACTGCGCTGAAGATGAAGGAGCAACTATTCCCTGGCTACGGCCATTATGAAGTGTGCTTGTGGACTTTATAACACCAAGGATATTGTCGTTGTCCCGTAGAGCAGCTTGTCGGGTTTTAAGGACCATGGCTACAACAGCCTCGGAAGGAACATATCTGGAGAGAACGTAAGTTCTCAAAAGAAACCGAGAGTAATGAAAGAACTGACCCATCAGCTTCGTTAGTGAATGTTGCACACCGAGAATTTGTGGACGTCATTTGTTGTGCTGAAAGAAACCTAAAAATTAAGATCAGCTTCTTGCAGCTATGTAAGTTGCGGAAAGATTTTCACCCAAAAGTCCCTGGCCTATATTTTTGGTAAGAAACGAGACACGTGAACACGTGAGATACATATGGCGCACCAGGAATGTGTGTTTACACCGACTACAATAGCGGATTCTCCTCCAGAGTTCAGGTAATTGACGGCTATGCAAAATCTTTGAGCATGAAATGAATTAAATTTTAGCATACCCATACCTTGGTCAAGCGCGACAAGGCTACCACTGCAAGCAGTATCGATCGCTATAGAGGGTCCGTGGACGTCCAGAAGACTTACCATTAAGAATCAGAACAAGCGTTCATCCCAAGACAGAGACTAAATTCAACTTACTAGCTGATTCTACCACAAGCAGTGCTGTTGGCGATGCCAGTGCCGTAATAACGAGTATACGCTGAAAGCACAGTCAGTCACATTAAAAGTCAGGCTAAAAATTAACTACCTCCATAACCTTGGTCGAGAAACATCAGCTGTTGATAACCTTCATCCAATCCAGCAGCAACGAAAACACCCATGTTAGTCCCCTTGACACTTGACTGCGCGATATTGGCATTTTCCAGAGCTTCAAACGCAGCCTCGAGGGTTAACCTGATACTCGGCGATATAGATAATGCCTCCGCAGCGCTGATTCCGAAGAAACTATTGTCGAAGCTGGCACAATCGATAAAACCAGCTTTTTCGAACGTTATGTGGCAAGGATGGGTAGGTTTAGAGGATGTATAAAAGCTTTTATGGTCCCATCGGTCAGATGGTATCGGAATAATGAGGTCTTCACGCTTCTTAACGAGGGCATTCCAGAACGATTCCACGTTATTGATATCTCCGGGAAGGCGCATAGCCTGGCCAACGACTACCACCTCATCAATTGACCTTGAGAATGGAAGGCCTTGCGAGCCACCGATTTTTGGGACATCGACGAGTCCGAGCTTCGTGTGAACTGCATGAACCAAGGATTCGAGATCGATGTAAGTATGACAAGCGTTAAGAGGAAGATCAAGGTGCAGCCGGCGGTTTATGGAATTGATGATCATCAATGCCATGGCAGAATCCATTCCAAGCTAGGTCAGAAATCAATACATTATTAAAGGGAAGGAATCGCCTTCGGTACCTCAGCAAAACCTGCATCAGCGTGCGCGAGAAGGGTATCTTCAGATAATTCTAACGCGATCGACACAGATTGGATTACGATATCTTTTGCGGCGTCGGTAGTCCAAGACCCGGAGAGTTGAGAAGAGGTAGCTGCAGAAGAAGGCGCAGTAGATAATCCTTTGACAAGATCCCCGAATAGACTCTCCAACTTCTTACGCCAGATCAATTGCTTCCTGTTCAATGGAATTGATGAACCGGCTCCAAGCATAATGATGCGACTCCACAGTATGCGTAATGGAGGAGGCAAAGATCTATTGACTGTAGCTGCAGTCTTGGTGACCTCTTCGTATGCCTCCTCTGGTGTCAACGTGGTCTCCTGCGTGAGCTCGATGATCAAACACACAAACTGGGATGAGCCACGAAGGAAATTATTCCCAACAATGCATGACCGGGCAACGACCGGGATATCGTCAAACGTTTTCTCGTGAATCCTTGGGTCCATTATTTCTCCAGAATCTAGCTGATAATTACGAAAAGAATATACGATTAGCATGGCTCCTACAGCTGCGGAAAAGGCCAAACCTGGATGAAGTCCTCCTTTCGGCCTTTCCAAACCAACCTGTTCTTGGGCGTCCTGGTGTATATGTCGCCTGTGTGGAAGGTAATTCCACCTTCGGCGTCCGCCGAAAAAGCCGATGAATCGAGGTGTAAATAGCCCTTAGCAATGGTCTTGCTGGTAATCCATAACTCGCCTGGAGAGCACTGTTAGCCACTAGTATGACTAAAGCCTGATGCTAACCTGTTCCTTTCTCGACACTATCTTTGTCGTTGATGTATAGAATGGCGTCAGAAATAAGACAGTCATCAATGTCCCAACCATTTTCACCCTCAGCTTGAGGTGGCAACCCATGAAACAATGATCCTAAGGAATTCAGATGAAGTGAGTTTAACCATACGGAGGAAAGAGAAACGTCTAAATACCTCCGAATTCTGTCATTCCAATTACAAGAACCAAGGGTAGCCCGAGCTGCTGCGACCATTCCAATACATCCGCGTTCGTAGTAGAACCCCCAGCTGCTAAAGTCTTAAAGCTTCTAAGAGAATCTAAAATATGCGCTTTACGAACGACATCAGTCTCCTTGGCCCATCCGTCCCTAAGAACCTCAAAGAACCAAGGAACCCCGGCAAAAATGTCGGCATTCTCCCCCAATATAGCATCAAAAAGGAGTTCGGCTAGAGTACGAGATCGTATCAATCGCTGATGAGCGGCTTGATATCCGGTTGGCATCAATGCGAAGATGTAACATCCTGCTGTCAGGATGGTGCAGGCTCCAATATCGTAACTCAACCCGATGGCATGGGACCACGGGGACCAGCCAAGAACGCGGAGGTGGTCAAAGGACTGATGAGTAAAATTTCTCTGAAACCAGGAGATATGTGACCGACAGCGGTCCATGACTGCGGCATGTGTTAACGGTACGCATTTGATATGTGAGATAACGAATGCTGAAGAGGTGAAGAGAAGGAGGCATGTGTCCGACGGGTCAGAACAACCAGTAGAGATAATTTTGCTGTCCTGTGAACACTGCTGTTTATAATTGGCGGGCATTCCGCCCTCAGCGTCGAAGACGTGGAGAGGAATAGACAGCTCTGAATAAATTAAGAATGACTGTCATAAAATCAAATGGAATTCGTACCTTTGACTACGGTCTGAGTGGCGATAACATTCGAAGCGACAACCACAACTCTAGGATTCAAGATCCGAAGCATAGCTTCCAGCATATGTTTTGGCGCATGATGATCGATGGGCGCAACTATACCGCCAATACGCCATACTGCGAGAAAACAGGCAAAAATGTAGGGATGGTTTTCGCCGATAAAGGCAACAGTTGGACGAAGCCCATATTCGTCTTCAAATCGCTGTCCAATAACACGTGTGATAGAGTCCAAGTCCGCGTAGGTCCATCGATCTTGTCCACATTTCAGCGCGTCGCGGTAGGCGTGCTCGGAGGAGCAGATGTGACGGAAGACGTCGATGATTGTGTTGCCGGGGAAATAAGCCATGATTAAGGAGACGAGAGAGGTGATGTCGCACTTTAATATCGTGAAATATGAGTTTCAGATATCTAACCCAACGACATCGACGGAGATATGGGTTCCTTCCTGATCGCTTGAACCTCCAATCTCGACCAAGGTCTGTTGGTTTTTGGACCTTCAGGCTTTAGGTTTCATATAATAATGTCGTTTGTTCCATATCAAACTGCGCCCAAGTTCAACCCAACTGAATAGAGAATGAGTTGTGCCAACCTCATATTGATGGCCTTGGTGTTGGTACAGGGCTGAACAGCTCTGCACCACCGACGATCATTGTCAACTTGAAGGACAATATCACCTAGCAGATGAATAGAAGTCCTCGTCCGTGCTGCATCTTCGAGGTCGGCGCAAGGTAGGGTCTTGCGAACGTGGGCAGCAAACGGGCACCGGGACTGGTCGTCGTGCTCCCCTTGGAAACTAAAGTCGTTGTTCCTGACATGGAATAAGCATGACGAACGGTACAATTGAATAGAAGATCACATACCTCTGAGGGTCGGCAGCCAATTCGGGATCATCTTTGAGTGGCGTGATGACGGTGCATTAGAATGCGAAGGATTCAAGCAAGCAGCATTAGCGTACCAATGGGTGCACCTAGCGTAGATACAATGAGACGTCGTTCAAAAGAAGGAGAAAAAAAAGTAAACTGACCGCTCTTCCACCTTCCGACCATCCTCGCGCCCCTCAGCTCGCTACCAGCCTCGTGTGAAAGCCTAGGAGCAATAATAGGATGCTTCTCCAAGAAATTATCAAACTCTGGCACGAGCTGGAACATGTACCGGAAGACTAGGAGGCTCTCATCCTTCGCCCAGCCCGGCCTAGTTGCCGCTCTTAAGTCTCCATCCTCTCCGGTGAGTAG
Source organism: Desarmillaria ectypa (assembly GCA_030407005.1). Lineage (NCBI taxonomy): Eukaryota > Fungi > Basidiomycota > Agaricomycetes > Agaricales > Physalacriaceae > Desarmillaria > Desarmillaria ectypa. The sequence goes on along the minus strand of JAUDYN010000016.1, from coordinate 131,462 downwards.
GGCACCTGCCCTTACAGGTTTCCGACCCGGAGGTGGATTTTTATCAAATCCAATGACAGACGGGTTTGATATACCCTCAAGGAACCCAAAGCTAATAATAACCACGTCAGAATTTGTTATGGATATCGAGTATCCGTAAACTCGGTGTATGGGTCAACACATGCCTATACTCGGCCTCTCGGTCCTAGCAGCGACTCATATGTATTTTCTCTTACTTTCTTTATTCCTCTTGCTGATACTAGAATATAATAGAACATTGTAGAATATTAATGAGTCGAGGCCTTTAGTATATAAATACCGTCTGTAACATTGTATTGGAAGATTCAATCAATCAACTCATCTTCAACTCCACTTCATTGTGTGAACTGAGCATCTGATCGGTTACGCCTAGCGCTTGCTGAACAAATCGTTGGATACGCCAAGCACTTTCCGACACCAATCCGAAGACTACGCTTAGCGCTTGTCTTCACCTACGGTCCGTAATAATAGCTCCGCGCTTACAGGCTTTCTATATCGGTAATAGATTCGCCCTTACCGGATACTTCCTACAATAATTGCTTCGTGCTTACTGACCTCCTTTACCTCGCAAACCGGACCTCTCAGGTCTCCTCACGAACCCTTGCCGGAATCCATTCTATTCCCTGATGACATACATCTTTATAACATATCCTACCTCACTCAGATCATCCCTTCCTCATATCCCGATTTCGGCAATTCCTAACAGAATTGGAGTAACAGATGAAACTAGTAAAAGGGAAACTTACTGCTCGTGTGCCGATACCGCGCCTCGCCTGACATCCCCTTGGCTGAAGGTAATTGCCTGAAGCTACGGACGTTCTCAAACTTTCAGAGAGTAAATGAATTTGAATAAACAGGGGCCAGACGAACCGCGCACCTATCATCGGACGCCATCCGATGTCTCCGGACAAGTGTACCCCAAAGTCATTCCAAACGCACGCACGCTAATTGAATGTGGCGGGCTGCCATCAAATCCGGGATGCATAATGCACAATGTTGTGTATAGGTTTCTGTAGAAATGATAACTCGGATATGATCCCATGACTGCTCAAAGGGAGGGGGGGGAATAGGTCCTCGACGGATTCATTGTAGAACAAATCATAACGAAAGATAAGATGGACGGAATCAGTTACAGCGACATCCATATATGTGCTAGATTTAAGTCTAGTTATTCAAGTTTAGGATTTAAAAAACACGCATACCGCATGAATATTCGTCTTTCCTGTACTGTTCATCTGCCAATTGCTCCTAATGTAACGTATTGGTCCCAAGAGCAAGAGTAGCCGGTCTGAGCCTTGCAGGCGGTTGTTTTATTGGTTGAATGAACGCTACATAGTGTATACATTTCATCCATGGAGAGCATTAGCAGACGACTACAGGTGGTAGCAAGGTGGTCGTTATGGTCCAAACTCAATTTGGAGGCTTTCCCACGATAGATGCCAGCGGAACCGGTTTCATGTTTACTTACCGTATTTTCGTTCACGCTTCCCTTCTCAATTCATGCTTCTTCTTCGCGGGAGTGAAAAATACGTGTAAAATATTCTTATTGAGTACCACCCACATCCACGATATTGAAGACCCTCCTCCCGATACTGCCCTCTTAATTGATCTCCTAGCACCGCATGTCCATCACTCGGAACTTACAAACGCATCACTCTCACGCCCGTTTCCAGTTCTCTCTTCTTCACTTGACATACACATCTAAATGAAGAGCCAGAGAGATAATACATGTAAACTATTTGACTCATTCGAGATGATTCTATTCTTCGGATCTGAACTGAAATTAATATTTTGCCATTCAAATTCAGATAGCAACAAGACGCAGCGCGAGCTCCAATAATATTCTTGCTGAAATGACTATTATTCTACACGATATTTTGAGCTCATTACTGGCTATTTTTGGTGACTCGCACAGTGGATGGCTAATTATCGGATGTATGAACATACAATGGTAACGCCGCACCTTCTTCTCCCGTCATGCTGTTAGATGATATCAATCGCGGCTTTCAAGTAACGGTCCAAGAAAACCTGGTACACCAAGACATTGAACAAGAAACTCGGAGGATGAAGGCTGACTTCCTGGTCAGCACTTTCCCTCATTTGCGCTTACCTCTGGGTCGATGCGTCAGATAGCGCTGCATCTCCGAACGTCCGGAAGTAATGTTTGATCCCTTTGAGTTGAACATGCAGAGGTTCCTACTATTCTAGAATCCTGGAGAAGCATCACGCACTTCGCTACAGAGGATCCTCATTGTGTCATCGACTTTCTTGAGCAGGTACTCCAGAATATCTCCTATATGCTTTACGTTACCTACTCGGCCCCATTGGAGATCGACTCTGCCGTAAATGACGAATACAGAGCACGTTGCACATGTTGCCTTTATTTAGTGAAAATTGACGATATTTTACCATCGTCTTTGTCCTACTTCAACGTCGTTAAGGAGGGAAACCATGCCATCTGCGCAGGTCGTTTCTTCGCAATTCTGAACAGTCCCTCTGTCAACCTCTGCCTGAATTCTACTATGCTGCGTAGGATATTTGGATGGAGGATTCCCTGTCGGCTTGAAAGTTCTCCGAATATTCGTCAATAATGGCGTACAAATTATATCAGCGGGTCTGTGTACAGCCTGAGAGAATATATATTGACCTGTCCCTTTCCTAAGAAATTCTGTCGCGAGGCGCTGGTATGGGGAAATATCAAGAACCCGAACGTCCTTCCGTTTCTTGGCGTCAACAAGGAGCCTTTCGATGCGAGTTTCTGCTTAATATCTCCATGGATAAATAACGGGGACATCATGTCCTTTCTCCGTCAACACCCTTGCCTCAATCGTCTACAATCAGTGAGGTTCCCCTTAGCCTCACCGCACTTACTTCGAACATCCATGCAGATAACTGATGTCGTGCACGGAATGGCACATTTACACTCCCTTGAACCTCCAATTTTTTATGCAGACATTCGTGGTGTGAGTTCCATCTCGCACGAAGGACACACTTTCCTCGATTAAAAACCCTTTCTTTCAGGCAAATATACTCGTAACTGATGACTTCAAATGCTGTCTCCCCGATTTTGGTCTCTCATTAGCTGTCGAACCCCCATCCTCCCCATCTTCTAGCAACAGCATCTCCGGCTCGCTCCCGAGTTCCTCGACTTTTATTTATTCGATCCGCGATACCTTGCCGCCCGGGATGTCTATGCCTTTGGGTGTGCCGTCCTTGAAGTATACCCTACCTTCCTCAATCCGACCAGATCATAAAGACCTTGTCACTACTAGACTTTCACAGGCAAGCCACCGTATCCACACATTCATCGCGATTCGACGATCATCCATGAGGTTCTCACAAAGGGCAATCGTCCGGACCGACCATTGCTGATGGCAGATGAGTTCTGGGAGCTTTTCCGCCAGCGTTATCTGATGATCGGAGACCTCTTTCGAGTGAGCTGCTTTATAATTTAGAAGAAATTCAGTTGTACACTCAGCAATGTTTATTATACAAAGAGCGATTTTTTTTTTTCCTTCTTGTTATTCCTCTTGTGTCTGAGACCGCAGAATATTCTAATGAATAGAGGTCTGCGTGTTTTTATTAATACAGATAGCCCTTCTTCAACTGACTACAAGACAACGGGATCCGAACAGTATAAAGCTCCCGGAATCGCAATATCCTGAAGCTACATCAATTCCCCACCCTTCCAGAAGCCAGCCAACTCCTGCAACAGACCAAGTACAAACCACAATATAGACGCCGTACAGTCCGATGCCGTTAAAAATCATTCTCTTCCTACCACTTCGAACAAAGGGATTCATACCAATTCTGGCCACGAAGTATGCCGATTTCACTCAAAATGACTTCGAGGATCGACATCCGCATTTATACTCGATTCAGAGTCAAACGACTTGCCTAATGCATCGCAGAAATCTGCAGAAGTAGTTCCTGCAAAGTTTGTGAGAATGTTTCGTGCCGGCCGGCTTTATCAGCTGACCCGGACCACCTGCCTTGTCCATTTGATGTTCTTCTGGCCCTACTTTGTTCTTATCGTACGTCGAGACCTGATGATTTTTTTCCGCTTACAATAACCGACACTTGAAACTCCACGTGGCCCTAGCTTGATCCTCCTGGATGGTCACAGCTGCATCCCTATTTCTGATGTGCCCTTGAGTTTCCATTTTGTGCGGAAATTGCATGGTCCATGTTGCCTGGCAACGTCGTGCACTATTGTTAAGTATGTGGCAACATTCCGAGTCCTATATGTATGTATAGGTAACTCGGACACTCTATGAGATCAAATCGTGGCCTAGCTTCTGGTGCCTGTAATTCCTGCATTCCTCCTAGCCTTTATGATGCGTTTTGTCCTGCTAGAAAGGCCAAATCATGAATAATTCTTCTCCCCTCTAGGGTCCAGCAGCTGTCAGTCGCAATTATGACCCGTGAACATGCATGTTTTCCGGCATGTTAGCTGTGTCAGATCTTTGAGCCACTAGATCAAACGGACTTTTGTCTTGGAGGAATTATGGAGCCTGATTCCTTATTGTATTGTGAAGGTCTTTGTTCCATGACGAGCCTGAAGCCCAAGTCAAGAGACGCCGCCACGCGCAGTAGGTATATATAATAAGATCCGTTGCAGACATATTCATTCGCTCCCAGTCCAACAATACTAGTACTTAGCGTCATGGGTCTCATTGCAGAACAGGTTCGTCAATATATTTTGCGTCTCCGTGCTATTATCATTGATGTCAATCCTTTCTTTGATTACAGAACCAACAAGAACAGTACAATTGCGAACAATGCAACTTGAAATTTCGAAACAACGCTGGGCTCGCAAATCACCGGAAGTTTTCCTCAATGCATGCACATACGTCCGTTTCTCTCATGCTATGTACTTGCTTGATCATACCTGAGCTGATGACTCTAATTAGAACGGTCGAGCAGCCTGAACCATCGTCGTAAGTCCTCGTGCTTGAGAATACCAGAATTTGCAAGTCTGATGGTTCTCATAGCACTATACACGATCATGAGGAGCCTGAGGCAAAACCAGCTTTGCCAGATTCAACAACCGAGGCATCACCCGACCCTTCGCTGGACGAACTTATCTGGGCAGAGTGGAATGACGAATTCTTTCAGAAGCATTTCCCTGCTCTTCATGCCGCAGGCATTCGTTATATTCCCAACACATCAGAGATACCCGAAGATTTCTGGATATCCCTCATGACATCTGATTTTAGTCAGAACGACCACGAATCGGTCGTCGAATCTTCCACCGTCCTTCCTGCCTCGATCACCTGTGTCGATGATAACCCCTCAACGACGCATTGAAAGTGTTTCGGAATAGGCGTTGCTTATTTCCAGTGTCGTAGTCCCTGTGTGGTGCAACTTTCCCCTCATGTATATTAGAAGCTCTGGAGATTGTTTTGTCGCACCACGCTTGATCTATATTCAGTTAACCGGATGGTGGTTTTCCACGCGGGAGTAACATCTTGGAATCATAGTTCTCGTGAAATTGTATGGGAAGAAAAGATCGCAATTTCAAAGGGTATTGTAGGGGAGTACGGGAGGAAGATATCCATGATCACTTTTGGTCGAGATCCTTTGTCCCCTAAAGCACCATCGCACCAGCAAAAATGACGACGATACCCGATATCAACTTATTCGCGCCTGATAACTTCAGAGCAGTATTAGCTATCCCGGATAGTGCTGCGGCTGCGGTGCCACTGCCTTGGATGCTAGTAGCAGTGGTACTGTGAACACTTTCAGTGGCGACGCAAGAAGCGGGAACCGTAGCCCTATCACTGCTACATGAGACAGGAATTGCAGTGGTAGTAATGAACGGGACCGTGGTACTGATGCAGATAGCGGTACTACCGTTAGTGCTGGTCGAGACTACGGAAGTGGTGGTAGGAACGGTGACAGGCGATCCGGAGACAGTTGGGAAACCACCGGCGGATGAGAAGATCACAGTTGTAATCACGCCAGAGGTAGTAGTGCCAAAAACGAAAGACGAGGATCTGTACATCCGCCAATTAATTTGTAGTCTTACAATAAGCGATAATCCTCTATGCTTACGGAGAGATAGTCGACGATGAAGTTGTTCCGCAGCCATCGGATTCAGACACCGTAGTCGTAAAGGTACTGGATACCGACACGGATGTCGTGGTACTAGTGCGTCTCGGAGTCAGCCTTTAGATAAACAACACTAGTAGCACTGTTTAACTTACGGTGAAACGGTGGACGTGGTAGTCTGTGGAAAGATTACAGAAGTCACAGGAGACCTGTTCAAAGGGGTCAGTATTGGAGACAAGGATATTCAGGTCCTTTTGCGTACTGATCAACGATGGCCGACGATACTTCAACGAAGGTGGAAGGCTCCCTTATGTATGCACTAAGGGTGGCGGGCACGAAGGTCAGGAAGATGACAGATGCTTTGAACGCGAACAGGAGTTTCATGATCTAATACGTGCTGAGAGTTGTTGGATGCTAGGAAGTATGAGATGTTGCCTTAAATACTGCGGCATGCGGACCAGTTCCACGAGTGCTGGGACTAATATCCATGAGGAAAGATAATATACCGAAGTCTTTGACAGGAAGGGCTGAATCCGCCTTGCCCGCACCCATAGACTAGCCACTGTCGAAGGAAATAACACTGCTCTTCGCCTCAAAAAGAGACTGACTTGGCGTGACTGGGCCGTCGTGTCTAAATTATCCTGTAACTATGGTAAGAATCCAGAGTCGATGGAGGACAGATATCATCGGTAAAGGCACTCGACAATGTGTTGAATTCGTTTTTTTGTTGAACCGCGTAACTGATTGCTGTGATTAAATAGAACCTCAGATCAGGAGATCGAGCCGAAAAGTCTCTTGGCATTCTGGATCAGCGTGTGCATGCAACTTCAGTGAAGAACCTGTTCAACGTGAACACAGGAAGACAGCGGCGAACTTGTGTTATAATTGAGGCCATGTATTGTCGCCGAGGAATTTCTTTGTATCTCCTTGTCAGATGAGTTTTTTTTTCAAGAACCAACATAATATTAAATAGGATGATCAGGCCATACCTTTCCACTGTATTTCCAGATTCAGAACCAAGTCATGTAAAGCTAGTAATTATTTATGTAATTTGTGTTCATGGGACACATGAAATGGAGCCGATGCGGCATGCTGACAAAGCCTCTTAGAATCATTATACGGCCTGTAGCTCGGAAGGCTTGCTTCAAGAAAAAATTTGGAGAAAATGTACTGCTGTACAACTGGCTCGCATAAAAATGTGGAGGTGATGCTATATTGGACTTGGTTTTGTCAAACTCGGTGGAATGTGTACACGGCCTAAAGTTCCGCGAGCAGCCGAACTCAAGCCGTGATATCGATCAACCTTAAATAACGCGCTAGAAATGAGTCACGAGGTTGAAGACGCGCTTGTCGTCACACATACGTCACATCACGCACCTCTCCTCTTCTTCCCTCCTACCACCACCTTCTTTTTTACCCCTTGCTTGCTGCCGTGAAATGTTCTCGATGCGAAGAATATCTGTGTCTCGTTCTTGTACTCAATCTCTCAGCTCCATTCAAGAAGAGCCTGAAGGTCTCGAGGACTGCGGGCTAGCCTCCGAGTCTGATGACGACGAGCTAGAATCTGGTAATAACAAATTTCATGTACGAATAGCGTCAACGTCTTCAACACAGACGACGCCAGAGCCCGACAAGTTTTCTAATGCGCTTCAGTCCCGACTTTTGGAAATGGAAGCAAGAAAAAGACGCCCGGGATTTCGTACCTCCTGGATTCGGCGATCGTCCACGACTCGATCCTTCTCACGATCTTTTTCTTTGTCTTCGTTCTCTTTTTCCACTCAAGATATGAATCGCACACGACGTTCTTCCTCTTCGTCAACAAGCTCGGACTCAGATGTCTTCTTCTCGCCGGGATCAGAAGACGTATCGACGACTACGGCCCTTTCCATGCAACAGGGAAGATGTAATCTAAAGCGACAACGTGAAGACACTCTTGAAGACATCCGTAGCTCAAAAAGGATTCGAAGTAACGGCAAGAGGTATGCCCAATCTTCCTTTTTTTTCCTAGCGTCCTTATTGACGCCTTCTGTATCAGATACTCAAACATTCCTAACGAAAATTCTGCCCCGTAAGTATCACAAAGCTTACTTTCATTTCCCGCTCTGAAAACTATGTGCAGGCATCGAACTCTGAAGCGCTCTCGTTCTGGGCGATACGATAATGATACGTCTTCTGCCAAGAAAAAGGCCCGACTGACTCACCGGTCATACTCGGCTTCACAACCAGCGAGTCTGCGGCGTGCACAGTCACTCCGAATCGACGTCTCGTCTTCTTCCTCATCCAACAGCTCTAGTTCTAGCTCAAGCACATATGTTCGTTCCATATACCCACTCCTGGTCGAAATCGAACTGACAGCTTTTTAGACTCGCATAATCACACCAACTGGTACCTTTCGTATTCCCCGCCTTGGGCAGTCACCCCCAGATGCCGACTGGATACCGACTGCTCCATCGTCACCAGAACTTACACCTTTACAGCGGAAGAACAATGATACGCATCTACCACCAGAATTTTTTCTTCCTATAAGGCTCGGCTTGCCGAAGGATCCTGTCCCTATCATCGCACCGCCATCAGGTCACGCAGCAGTTCCTGCTTTGTCGCTCGAGGCCCAAGCTAAACGACGATTACAGCTGTACCTTTTCCGGGAGCGTCAGTGTCATCAGTCATGGGACTTAGGCGGCCAGAAAGAAATCCTTACGCTCGGTGATTGGGAGAATGCTATTGGTATAGGCCAGAAGTTTCGGCGAGAAGTTGTGGAATGGATTCTTGGGGTATCTGGCTCGTTGCTAATGTACCCATTTTTCGCTGATGATTCATAGGCCTCCTTACGACGCCATGAAGGAGAGGATCTACATGACCAGCTCACGACTATCTCTAGTTCAAGAGAGACCCGATTTCATGCCGCGTACCTCTTCCTTCTCTTTTTCTTTCGTTCTGGTGGGACGGAAGGAAAAGAATGGCACGGTTTTGAAGACATGGTATGGGATATGGCAGTTGGTGCCGTCGCCGTTAGTGTCAAGGTGACGGCTAGTGTATTCTTGACCTTTTTTCAGTTACTGATACACTGCGCTAGTACCACCGGGACTTTCTCCCACCCCTGCTTCCTATATACGCTTCCAGCTTTCAAGCCCTCGCGCCTCATGAGATGGGTTTTGAGGAATTGGAAGTCTGTGTCCTCCCATTCTTTTTTACTATCACGCTGATCTTCGTTTATAGGATGCTCAAGCTGACCTTCTATATGCCCTCGGCTACGTGCTCGGTGGGACGCCAGTGGGTGTCCTCAAAGACTTGTGGGAAGCGCTGCCCTCGTTACGAGAATTATTCCCTTCTGATGCGGATGGGGAGTGGGACTTGGTGCTGCGAGAGACCTGGAGGTCATTGATGATTTGTATACTAGGTCAGTTTCCTCCCATTATTTGTGCATACTATGATGCTAACATTGACATCTATCTAGAGCCCGACATCCTCAGCTACCCGATATCTCTGCTTTCAGCGGCTTCGTTAAGCGAGGCCATTTTAGATAATCTTTTCCATCGGAAGGTTGTAGATGAACGCAATCATGACAAATACAAGAATCGGTGGCATGCCATACGAGAAGAGGCTGAAGAGGAAGTTGAGAGCGTGCTGCTAGATATCCAGAGTGTTCTGGGGATCGGAGAGGTTGGTTTTGGACATTCAATACTGAGTTTCTTACTGATGGTAACACAGAGGGAGATGCTTGAATGCCGAAAGTGGATTGTGGGCGTAAAAAAGGACTGGTGTGTGCTATAAAATGCTATTGCTTGCTTTTTCTGGGGCATTTGCTTTTTTACAACGTCATTACTGAAGGGAAAAGGATTGCTAGAGTTCAGTATCGTACTTCTCGGTGTACTTGTATGTGATACTATAGAGTCATTTGTAATTTTACTACAGAAATATGAATGTAGGCCGTCTCTTTGATTGATTATTCATGACATCCCGTTAATAAGCAAAGAGGAACTCTGACATAGCTGCCGTCATATCTGTCGCGGCTAAACGGCACTTTTGTCATGATAAATACCGGCTGTCTGTGTCTTTACTCTTCAATGACTTCACTCAAACCTCTTTTTATTGTCACTGGGGTAGGTAACTCTTCCGGTACTGGTGCAGCCGCTGCGTACGTATGCCTCCAAGTCGACGTTTGTTCTTGCTCAAACTACTCCAGACGCCTTTTTGCCAGGAATGGATACTCAGTCGCGTTGATTTCGCGTGCTCGAAGTGGTGGGGATCTAGATGCGCTGGCGAAAGAAATCTCGGAAGGTGGTGGGACAGTGATTCTACCGCCCTATTTTCGTGTACCTGTCGGTATTGAGACACAGCTGAAAAAGGCGAAAGCATTCTTCGTTCCCTCGTACAAACCTGCATCCATTACCTCTGCGTTCGAATCGATCAATTCGTATTATCCCACTTCGCAGTACGCCTTGAGAGCCGCACTGTTCAACGTTGGACACGCAGTATGGAAGTCGTTTTTGGAGACGACAGAGGAAGAAATCATGGAGACGCTTGACACCAACGTCGTCGCCGCGTTCTCGTTCTCTAAAAACGTCATCACTAGGCTGCTAAGCACCCAGCCGGATGACAAGGTTGGAAGGGGGACGCTTATATTCACCGGTGCTACGGCGAGTTTGAGGGGGAACAGGACGACGAGCGCATTTGCTGCTGCGAAACATGGTACCAGAGCCCTTTCACAGAGCTTGGCAAAGGAATTCGGGCCAAGAGATGGAATTCATGTGTGTATCTGTTCTATCTTTTCTCATTCTTGTCTTGACAAGTTTTATGCTGTTCAGGTCGCACATGTGAGTATCTGCTCAGTTCTGCATAAAGTGCTCTTTATTTATGGATATACTCCTAGGCTATCATAGACGGTCGTACGTGCTCTGTCCCTTCTCAGAATGCAGTCCCTTATGGATTACCAGTCATCAAAACTGGGTCTGCCATCGAGCGTAATGGTGAACAAATGATTGGGCTCAACCCAGAAAGTATCGCTAAAGTGCGCTTTTTCGATTACTGTATTTATCCTACCGTTGACCTATCCCTCTACAGGCGTACCTCAATCTTGCCCAACAAGAAAAAACAGCGTGGACATGGGAATTGGATCGTAAGTAAAATAAGTTCAGTCATGCTTGGACATCTAATCACCAATGGCGATTAGTGCGTCCAGCCGAGGAGCAGTGGTAATGGATAGGTGGTTGCAATTCAAAAGTCGCCATGACTAACTGACATGGATGTTTGGTCCTCCAAGTTCCCAAAGCGCATTTCATTCTCTCTGTGTATATCGTACAATAGGTTTTCCATAATATTAACGCTGCTTAAAAGCGAGCTGCCTGCAAGTCTCAGGTGAGTCTCTTGCAATAATCTGGATTACCAGTCGGATTCTGGATGCGATCATCAGTATACCAACGACCAGCAACACTGTATTCGAGCTAACGTACCAACGCCCAATTCGGCATGTTGACCACCTTACCGGAACCGCCTCCAACGGCGAACGTAAAGACAAATACCATAACCTGCAGCAAGCATTGAATATACCTTATGGTGGAGAACTGGGAAGACGTACCTGTGTACCACCATCCAACGCCGCAGACATGAGGAAGTTGTACTTCCTGAACCATCCAGGACGGTATCGCCTGAGATAATACTGCGAGAAGACCGCCAAGCAAAAGGTCGTGAATACAGATGTGTTGATCCCAACACTGAGATAGCCCAGTGTCCCTGGTCGGAGCATTAGCTGAGACTAACCATATTCAAAAGTATCTCACAGCAAAGAATGGGTGTCACGACGTGATTGGCGCCTAATTTAGGGTATCGACGATGGATAAGCCAGAATGGAATGGGCACCGCGAGGCCGATCAGGATAGATAATGGTACGATCTATTAGTGCGTGAGATTAGCAGATACGCGGGTTTAGATACCACTCACACCGTATCGACCACTCGGAGAATAGAGCTGTTTGCCTAGTGCTCCCCAAGATACGGCGTCACTGTTAAAGGACTATTTTTCTCAGTCCCTCTATCTATCAGCTAATCGATGGAGCCTTACCTGGACCTGCTGGCCTGACCACTACGTTGCATATTAATAGATGCAATTTCAACAAGGAATGTCCGACGTACCACGTTGCTTCCCTGCACATCAAGCAATACTTCCCGGTGCGCTGAAATGATCACTTTCATGATAACGTAGTTCAAGAGTCCTCCCTATAAGTTGGTGAGCGCGATTAACAGGATAAATCTGAAAATAAATGCGTACAATGACTGCTCCAGCAGATTGAACTGCAAAAGTGACACGAGGAGGTAGCTTAGTGTATTGTCCCTATAACAGAGGTAAGATAGAAAAGAAACCGTCGAAGCTTGGCCTACCATTTTGAGATCTCTAATGAGCCCTCGAGCTTGGAGCAAGGTGTTGGATCCGTAGAGTGTGAAATACATATTGGTTTGAGGACTTCCGGGCATCATCGACGCGCCAATGATCTACGATACGCGGATGAGCATCGATACATTAGTGAAGGATGTATATAAACCACCTGTACGAGGCTCTGAATGTCGGGAATGAAACCTGTAATCGCATACACTGTAACGACGAAGGGTAGGAACACCGCCGAGATGATGATCGCTGAAGAAAGTCATACAGCAAGGTTGCGTGCAATCGCCAAGAATCACGTACCGACAATCAACCCCCACCATGGAAGTGAAGAGTTACTAGTGTAAATAGTAGCCATAGCCATAGCGAAGCTTCCCAAGAAGATGGCTATGTACCACCACGTCGGAACTTCTGGATATACCTTCATCTTCTCCAAGTGTGGATCGTAACTTTCGCCGTTCTGGGGCAATGCTGTTAGCGGTTAGAAAAACAAACATAATGGCACGCTACCTTGTATTTCTTGACGACTTGGATGATGTCCTTGCCGTACCACAGCACGACGTGCATGATGGTTGAACCGATGGCTAGGTTGCTGCCGATCTTTGTGAGGACTTGGGAGCTGGCGAACCATGGGAGACCCTGAGATAGTTAAATTGAAAAATCAACAGTAGCGTATAAGAGAACTACCTGGATCTCTAATTTGGCTGGGTCCAATCTGAAGTTGTCGTTCAAAATGCTGAGCTGGTCATATAGCGTTCCATTCTCGTAGAAGAGCGCCTGCGATAGGAACGGGAAATTCTGGCCGTTCCAGGTGTTCCGAGCGTAGCAGGCGCAGAAGGCAATTCTGCATTGAAGAATAGTCATTTATGTGTTTTCTAACGAAGGGAGATACTAACATGCAGATCATTGTCCCGAAATATAGCGACAGCTGTGTCGAGATCGGCGTGAACCTAAATAAGGTAAATATTGAGTTGATATTATTAAGCAATAGAAAACGTACAGTGCGCCCATACTGCCTCCACCGGAACCTACATAGTTCCAATCCAAACACAATGCAAACATGCCAAGCCCCTCATTACCCGCAGCGCCGCCTGTTCAGCCTATATCAGTTCAATTCTGCTATAGAAATCGATTCACCCTCACCGAAAATCCTCGTAAACCATGCGCTATCTCTCTTCGCTAAACAGAAGACACTTATCCCCGTCAGGGTCGGGGCTATATACTCAGGGAACCACTCCCAGACGAAGATTGCAATGAAAATACTCCAAAAGAACCGGACGCGCTTTTTCTGGAGGAATATCTTCTTACCTCGGTGGAGGGCGTCGAAAAGCTGTACGGTGGGGAGCAGGTTGGGGAAGACGATGTAAGTGGGGTAGACAAGGAACGAGCGCATGATGCCGCCTAGTCCGTATCCGATGAGCTGGCTACCAATGAGAGTAAAGATGCCGACAGCAGCGTTAGGCTATGAGTCCATTAAACGATGACAGTTAGTCTAGCGGAATTGATACTGCGTACCTGAATGTTGTAGTACAAATCATCCGCGGCAAATATGCTAATGGCAAGGGCGGATTCAGCTGCGGTCGTAGAAAAGATAGTTGTTGCGACATGTTCCTTAATATCTAAGATAGATTCAGACTGCGATTTTCAAAAAAGGAAGGAAACATTTACTGAAAGGACCGGGATTCATGAACCTCCAAAAAGCGTTATCCTTTGTCCTAAGACTCTCGACAGGATTTCCCGGTCCGGGTATGATGGTTTCCAGAGCGATTCCCAAAATATATCCCAGGATTTGTAAAAACAACTGTGAAACGAACACTGTTTGTGGTCGGAAGTACTAAACTGCGTCAGGTTGGCATAACCATAGCGTAGAGACGGACTTACAAATATCTGACCAAGAACGGCACCGAAGCATGACAGCCCGATACCGAGGAACCACATGCGAAACGTGGAGGCCGGAAGAGTAGGGTCGTCCTCGAGGGAGATAAGACGGGTGGCAACGTCCATGTCGGTTACTGTATAACGTAGTTAGCCCTGAAACAGAGGCAAAGAAAGAGGGATACCAATGGGACGCTCCTTCCCATCTTCGCCCATATCGATAACGCGCAAGTCATCGTAGACATCTCCTTGGAAAGAGACGGCAGTAATAACCTCGACCGAAGCCCTCTTCTCGTCGATGGGGGAGCCCTTATCGTCAGAGTGAAAGGATCGGCTACGCTGAGTACCAAGAGACTCCATGGATGAATGTCTGATAGCATACGCTGACAGGGTGTATATATATGAGATTCAAACCGCTGGTCTCTATAATTGCTGCAATGGGAACGTATGCCTTAGAGTTTGTTCGGCTATGCATGGGACGCCGAAAGATTTGCCCTATTACACCCGCTGCCGTGTGGTAAGAACAATTGCTGACAGCCTTGAGGGTAGTAGATTCTCAGGCGTTGTGTGAAACTTTCGCAGCGTGTGCACGAAAAATCCATATAGCGGTATAATTTGGAAGGGGGTAGGGTTATCGAAACATATAGCATGTGGACCTCGACGCATGCAGTGGCGGATATCTACAGCTTACGTACGCGAAGCTGCGTGAAGACACAGCTCTTTAAGTCATTTTAACTTCTGCTGGTGCATACATGAGAGAAGTAGACTTACGATGCCATGAACCCAATAAGAACCAGAGTCGCAGGCAAAGTTTCACGGCTTCTTTCTTGGATGCATATTTTTGCAAAGAATTCAGCAAATAGTCAGCGGATTGTGTTCCGACCGCAAACCTATCGGACACTATAACTCCTACAGCTGTCATGATTTTTTTTTTTGCATTCCATCTTTGTGGGCCGCTGCGGTACGCTAGTTCCTAAGCGAAGCCCTGAAAAGTTACAGCTGTTTGTATACAGTCAGGGATGTTTTTGTGGATGATGAAAGAAGGTTCGAACTGCGAGTGCACACAAGGTACTCCGAGATTCCAAGATTGCCGAAATAACCATGAGCTAGTCCATAACCCCCGAAACCATGGTTTATGATGAAGTTAGAATCGCTCTCGGTAAAACACTCTAAAAATGATGAACAGAAAGCAGTTTCCAAGCCCAGGCTCCGAGAGTAGAGTTACAATATCAAGACAGCCATAGAAATAATCTTGCTTATCGAGAGTCAGTGCTAGACATGAGATCAGACACTTGGGTAGTCACCGGTCAGTGGTCAGTAACGAAGCCTAACATTGTGACTGGAGTCACACTATCGGAGCCAACCGCTTTTTGCCGAGGGCGCCGGCATTCTGTTCTCCGGTGTCCAACATTTCGAAGGAGTACGCGATCCTCGGGCTTGACTTTTGTGATGGGTGGCGCTCCCAGTGACATCGTCACAGCTTCTCTAAATCTAAGCGTAACCCTGACTATGTGTCCTCGCACCTGGGCCCACGCTCACCGATGCAAAGCCTCAATGGACTCTATTGTGCTTTTTTATGAATACCTTAGCCTTGTCTTTCTGAATTTAAATTTGGCAGGCACTACTTTTATCTTCGGTTGGCCACATAGAAGGTACTGTCACAAGCCTACCGTATGCTGAACATACGGAGAAGCCTCGGATCGAGTGATGGGTTCTGGGGACTGTAGTCTAAGGCCTAAGGTTGCGAGTGAAGCAATGTTCTTGTACCGTAAGCTAATTTACCGGCCCATTGTTTTGAATTTTGGTGATATTGACTGCTTCCAGTACTAGCCTGATGATAGTAATATCATATGTGCAGCATACTATATCTCCACCTATGGCCTAATGGAAAATGACGATCCATTAATTCAAATCCAGTCCTCAAAGTGCGTTTTTTGTGTAAGAAATCTGCCACGAGGGAGTCTTTAAACAGAGAACTGAGTACGAATCAGCGTATATTTCCAGAGTGGAGGTAGGTCAAAGACACAACATCGTAGTAGAAATCCTAGATCAAGTATAGAAAAAGGCCAAAAACGGCGATATGTATCAGTCCGAAGGCAAAGGTAAACAAAGATCAAGAAACGACGTAAGTACCAGTCCACAGGGAGATGCATATCCTTTACATTTTGCCTATACGTTCTTCCAGATGCCAAGTTTACGCCAAGGTCAGTCCGACTCCATAGCTCTCCACGGAGGACGGAAATCAGCATATTCTATTGGTATGTTTGGCATCGCGTAACGACGAGTCTATTGACCATTTGGCCTATCTCCACGAAAAGATGGACGCCAGTGGAGCCTTTACTTGCAGTATTCTTCGACCAGGCAATTGGCCTGGGTTCCCAAAAACCTATATATATGTGGTTCTCTAATTCCCTAGAGCTTCAGACTTGATTCTCTCTGGTTTACTATGCTCAGTATTATCTTCATCACTCTCTGTCTTTCTCTTGTAACAGTCAATGCGCTGCCTGTGGAGCCATCTACTGGTTTTAACGGTTCATGGCCTGCAGGCGTAAAGCGCGATCTTCCCATCTTCGAGATCGATTACGATGAATACCCTCAATCTGCCGAGAATATATGTGGGTATCTCCTATGCTTAAGCGTCCCTTTTATACTGATGACCGTCAACGATGCGATAGGCTACTCCTGGTATTGTGCGTCTTGGACGACTCTTAACGATTTTTCGGAGAAATTGAAATCATTTCACCAGGTAACAATGGACCCCGCGCTGTAGCACCGAACCGACCTGCTGCGAACCATAATCGTGGCAGCAACAGTTGCGGAAATGTCGATCCGAACCGGTGCAGCACTCGGGTATGAGGCCTCTTTGAAATTCTTTCGACGCAGTAGATAACAAGCACACCCGTCAGGTTGGCCATGTCGCTGGCTATCAGTGCGATGAGTGGCCTTGGGCTGGTTCCGATGGCGGAGGCGCTCACGCTGTTACGAGATGTATTCCTTCTGCAGACAATGGCGGTGGGGTTTTCTACTGCCTACAAACAACTTTTTGTAGTCTGACAAGAATCTACAGGATCCGGGTCTTCTTGGGGTAACTTCATTAACGTAGACTTCTCTTCTGATGTGAATTACCTGTATACGATGCTGACAAATGTTTCACAGAACAGAGGTTCTCAGCGCCCAGGACATGTCCTACAGGATAATGTAGATGTATGTTTTCTTCTTTTATTATCTCTGTTCTCCTCTGAAATCGCCATCTAGCATGCGGAAATTCGTATTGTGAATGTACCATTCCTGGATGAAAATATAGCTCATTTTTGCGCTGGCGAACAGGGAGGTACGCACTGATACGATAGTTCGGTCAAATACACTGCTTATGATAAATTATGCAGAACCTATCACTCCGGGTGCTTGCGCTGCCCTTGATTCCAGCGCGCCTTACCTGCAGCGTATTGGCTGACTGAAGGAACATGTTCTATAGTTGGGCGAAAGATGTTCGCTGTAATAAACATTGAATTTATTCCCTTTATATTGCGACGCCATTCTGTTCAACCATGAGCCTGGGCGAGCGCATGGTTTTCGAAATATAATGGTACTTCAGACACGGTAATTGTTATTTACGGGGCTCAGAGGCGAGGATATGCATAAGTAGGGTAATCCTTCAGTGACTTGGTCATAATTAATTCGCACCGAGGGTGCCAGTTTCAATGCGATGCTTGATACCGGTGCCCATATTCTGACCTGACGAAATGCGATATTTTGGTACTACTAGATGTCGAGTTCTCGAGTAATAGTGTAAGTAGCCACATGGTATGTAGTCAGTTACTATTACGTGGAAATGCGCGCTGAATCGTTGTTCGTCCAATACAATTAAAACTGATTGACTGTTCTGTCGTTGGAAGTTGGAACCGCGTCTCGAAGTTCGCTAGATGAATGGATGCTATAATTCAAAACTACGCTATGAACAACAGAAGATATGCAATGCTCCCGAGTCCTTCCCTAAAATGCGTGTCGCTAGGGAAGATCTTGACACGCTCTCTAGATCTATTCTTCTTTCCACCATTATCTCAACGCTTCGACTGAATAGCTCAGTATACCAACCTGTGGCTGTTGATTTCTGGAACATCATTGGGCTATTTTTGACTCTTGGATCTCACTTTACGACGATGTGGATATTAGAAATAATCCTCACCCTGAGAGTTTACCATAGCGCAGTATAGCTACCGGTATGGGCAACCACGCGTCTGGAGTACTCATTATTGAAATTATGGCTGTCAATGAATGCGCTTTCTTTTACTCACGGGTCGACATCAGTTCATCTCGCTCTACTACTCCCGCATTCCCCATTGGACCATGCAGTGGAATAATATCTACCAATCGAAAGGTATATATTTTTCAACCACTGCATCATGAAATATAAACCTCACTGTTGAGAATAAGGGTAGCATAGACAATGTACGAGCTAAGTACAACTCGAATATAGTCTATGATATGAAGAATAGAGAACAGAGTTGTAAGTTCGATTACCTACGTAGGAACCCGAGTAGGTCTAGCAAGCGCTAGGCGTAGCTATAAATATCCAACAAGCGCTAGGCGTAGTCGAACTCAATCACCCAAGGTTCACACAAAGTAGTGGAGTTTTACAAGGTAGATTTCAGATGCCCTTTCAGGCATTTTCGTACAGGTTAAGTACTATGGCATTATCCTAGAACTTACTAGAGGAAATTTAGAGAAGAAACGTCGAGAAATTTCCTACGTTACGTCGAAATGAAAAGAAAGGTCAGGAAAGTGAAGACTAAATATAGAAACTAGTAAATATCCATAACAAAGCCCCCCCAGTCTACACTTGCCTGGAGAGAATAGAATTTTGTAAGTAGAAAGAAGACAGTAAAGCACAAATATATTTAATCGGTAAGGGATAGATTGTCCATCATGTAGGTGATATCCATCCTTGTCCTTCATGTTGAAGTCAAAATCGTCGTCGTTATTCAAGGTCATTGGAGACATAAGGATCGACGACGATGGGATCCAACAGTGGAGGAGGCGTCATCTTCCAGGAAGAAATTGGTGATCAAACGAGGCAGGCTGTCGAAAAAATTTATGCCTGAGTAGCGGGATCAGAGGGAAAGTGCAACCACGCAGCAATGTTGGCGATGTGCTTGTCGAGGATGTCCAAGAAGACAGAGTTATTCTTGAGAATATTCTCAAAGAATGCGAGCAAGATGGGGTGGTAAACGGTGAGATGCAAAGGGTGTCAGTAGTGGTATGGTTAACGGTGGCGGTGGCAGAAGAGGTAATAGTAGACCTTCTAAAAATTAGATATTCTTTGGAATGGATGCGAGTTTTAGGTCTTTAGAAGACAGGATGATGTGGAACGAAGTAATGCACGAGGCTGAGGATTAAGCTATCGGGAATTACATTGACACTTTGGACCGAAGGGCGTGAATTATTTGAATGTATACAATAGAGGATTTGTCGTGAGGTAATTACCCCTCGTTACTGGTGCTGATTTGCGATTTTAACCAGGTTTCTAGAATGTGTGGCGCATTCCTTAACTCCTTTGTCTTCCATTCATCCTCATCTTCCGGCAATCCCACCCATCAAACACGATATTTCTTGACTCGTCAGTGCTTTCCTGGAATCTTGAACATTTTCTCCCCGACTATCTTCTCAACTTCAACCTCTGGTAGTTCTTCAAAGTCTGCGCGAGCCATATTCTTGATTGGTCGAATTCCGAATTCTGGAGGAGGTGCGGAGTATTTTTCCAAATGTGCGATGTTCAGGATCGGATGGATTCCATAAGACGCTGGTAATCTGAGCTGATAAGTAACCGGACTGATTTTCCGAATGATCTCAAAAGGACCATCGTATCGCATCAACAATTTCTTTCCCCTTCCCTTTACATCCTTCAAGAGCTCAAGGGAATGAGGATTCAAAACTACTTGGTCTCCCTCATTGAATTCTGAGAGTAGCCGTCCTTGATTATAGTATTTTTGTTGATATGCCTGACTCAACTTCAGTGCTTCCTTTGCGAGTGTTCGCTCAGCTTCGAATTGTTCCGCCATGTCCACTGCTTTGTCATTCTCATGAGTAAGGTGTACACCGTCTGAATTCCTCCACTTCCTACTGGGTCTCCTAGGTCTCGAAGAATATACTCGGGTGTGGCTAACATTGTAGACTCTGTAGTGGGCGTGAATCCAAATAACAAGTAGGCTGGTTTATATCCAGTGCTGCTATGTGGCGTACAATTGTATGAGAAAGCGAGATCATCTAGGTGCCGATGACAATCATCCCTTTTAGGGCCAACATAGGCGCGTAGGGCAATTTCCAATCCTTGGTTGAGAATCTCCGTTTGTCCATCAGCTTGTGGATGATGTGCTGTAGTAAGAGCTCGCTTCATTCCCATAAGCTTGCACAATTCTTTCCAAAAACTGTGTCTCCATCTCGAATCTCGGTCGGTTATAACTTGAGCGGGGATTCCGAATTTTGACGCCACGTGTTGGAAGAATAATCGAGTGGTGGCGTCTTCAGAGATGGCCGTGGTGCAAGGAACAAAGATGCCGTATTTAGTGAGTTTATCCACAATTACCAATACGTTGTCGTACCCTGAAGAGTTGGGTAATTCCGGAATGAAGTCCATTGAAACGACTTCGAAGGGTCGCGTCGGTATTGGTATAGGTTGAAGGAGTCCGATAGGTCCGTGTCGTCTAGGTTTTGATTTCTGACATCTGTCGCAAGTGGCAATATACTTCTTGAGGTCCCTAGACATACCGGGCCAGTAGTGCATAGCGGCGAGGCCATTATAGCACTTGTGATAACCACTGTGTGCCGATTCAGTAAGGGAGTTGTGAACTTGATCTATGACTTGAAGTTGGAGCGATTTCGGAATGCATAGTCTGTTATTTCCCAAGCTATCTTCAAAGTATAAAAGTCCTTCATCTGAATAGAAATACTGAGGAAATGTGGGAGTGACATTAGACTTTGGATCCTGCAAAGATTGAAGAACCTCATGGAAATGCTGGTCTATAAGATAAGCTGCTCGCCAAGTAGCCAACTCCTCAGGTGACAGTCCTACTAAAAGCGAATGGGTTTGAGCAGTTAGGAGACAAGTTGTTGCAATGATATTTTCTCCATGAATTTGTTGGACTGTGGCATCTCTGATGCAACAAATTTAGATCCTACTGTGAGTAGTTGTTGTGGTAGTATGAGTTACCTCGCTTGTAGACTTAACGTCTCAGGCTCGCTGGCTTGTACTTCCTTATTAGATTTGCTACGTGTCTTTCTTCTCTACTATTGTCCCTTCAGTTATTACTTCGTTTTCTCTTCACAGACTCTTATCTCCTCTCGGCACGACCCCACCTAGCTCTAGGACCAATGAGAGCATGTGAAGACAACTCCTCCCTTTGAGCAACAAGGCTTGAGATCAAGAAATCAATGTTGAAATAGCTCATCTTGCAAGCCAATGAGCCATTTCAAAGACTGGTGGAAGGATTACTTGGGGTATGGGTGTTAGGACCCGACCTGACACGTGATCTTGGGATCGGGAGCTACTCGTGGGCTGTCTCGTGTTCGGACAATCACCCTTTGTATGAGAGCTGCTAGATCTTTGGATGTGTGCAGAAGGTGGTATATTGTTTAAGTTTAGTCAAAAGATAGAGAGTAAGTATGAAAACTACTCTACTTATATACTGAACTGTTCATCTATTATTAGGTGAAATGATAGTGTGTCCATATGAAACAAGTTGAATTGTGTGACTATGGTCCAACCATGGTGAGACAGTTTGCAACTGGTGAAATGTTATAGGGTAGACAGTTGTTGGTGGAAATGATGATGCTTTAGGGATGAAATGTGATAAGATGCAGGATCAGATAAGATAAGATAAGATAATGTGGAAAAATCATAACATCACCCCCTTGTTTAAAGCAGTCATCCCGACTGCTAAGGTTCTTCTCCTGGGGCTTCAAGTTGCGATTCAGCTTGATTGATCCAATACTGATCAATGAGAGCCTTCCATAGGTCTTTATCTGGGTTAATGATCTATTTCTTGAGTCCATCTTTTTGTTGGGTGAGGTATGCGATGTTGCTGTTTTCTGAGTATTTGTGATCAAGTATCTGGGTTATGGCTTTTTCCTTGGTTAAGATTTTGGTGGTGTGTATGGCTCAGTTAATGTTTGCTTCATACTCCCTAATCACTTCCATGGTGTTAGCCATCTCAGTGTCTCAGACTCAGGAATTGTGTTCCCTTGTCTATCCTTTCCATTTGACCAAGTAGTCCATGACTAACTTGGATGGTTGCCCCTTCTTGGTGCGAACCTGTCAGGTGCATGAGTCTAGTACCTCTTTGATTTCATATTCTTCTTGACTGTCAATGAGATCTGGAGGTGGAGGTGGTGGTTGTTGTTGATTCAGAAATGAAGGTGCAATGTAAGGAGTCAACAACTTCTCATTGAAACAGGGGTGAATCTTCCAATGAGGCAGTAGCTTTAACTTGTAAGCTGTGACACCTGCTTTCTTGAGTATTATGAATGGTCCTGTTTGTTTGTTGTCGAGTTTTTTCTTGGGTCATGGGAGATGGAGGTTGGCTGTATTGAGCCATACCTTATCCCCAACATGGTAATCCTGTGTCTGTTGTTTCCTTTTATCATATTGTGCATTTGCATCGCCGCCTTTTCCAAGGTGTCGTGTACCTCCTTATGGACCTGGGCCATAGTTTCTGTGAATTCCATGGCTGTCAGATTGGTGAAAGGAGTTTCTTGAGTCAAGTTTGGAACAACTTGGGGATTTTGGCCATACATGGTCATGAAGGGGCTTTTTCCCATAGCTGAGTGGATCCAGTTGTTGTGTGCAAACTCTGCAAGGGGTAGCCATTCATTCCAGTCGGTTTGTTGATGATTGATAGATATCTGGAGATATTTCTCAATCTCCTGGTTGACATGTTCTGTCTGTCCATCTGTTTGAGGGTGATAAGCTGTGGAGGCATTTTGCATGATGTTCAACATCCAGTATAGTTCCTTCATAAATATCGAGATGAATTGGGGTCCCCAGTCCAAAATAATGACTTGTGGCATTCCATGCTTTGCATAGACATGGTCGCAAAGAATTCATGCCCATCCTTCTGATGATAGTTCTTCATGGCATGCCACTGGAGTGATCACTTTGGAGAATTGATCTACAATGACCAGAAGAGCATCATAGCCATCTGACTCTGGTAATCCGGTGATCATATTGATGGAGATGTGGGTCCAAGAGGATGTTGGGATTGCATTTGGATGAAGAGGAGCAGCCTTGGCTTGGGTGTTGCTTTTAGTCCTTTGACATGTTTTGCATCCTTTAACATGGGTTTTGACATTCTTTTTCATCTTTGGACACCAGTATTCTCTGAGTATCAACTCTGAGGTTTTGGTGATGCCTGGGTATCCTGCCATGATATGATCATGGCAGCCAGCGATGATTTCTCCTCGAAGAACTTCATTTTGGGGAATATAGATTCATCCATTGTAGTACAGGATTCTGTTCTTCTGTGTGATTCCTCTTTCGTGGTCAAGGGACTTGGCAATTCCCTGATCCCACTGGTCCTTGTGTTGTGTAGCATCTCTTATATCCTCAGTTTGTTTATCTGCTGTAGGTAGAACAAGGGCATGGAAATGTTTGGGGAAAAGCACAATTACGTCTTGGTTATCCTGCTTCCCCTGATCATGGTCATCTTGATGACTGAGTAGGTCAGCCTTTTTATTGGATATTCCTGCCTTGTGTTGGAGAGTAAAGTGGTACTCTGCCAACTCAGTTACCCATCACACTTGTTGGTGGTTTAACTTCTGCAGCTTGTGGAAATATTGGAGGTTCTGGTGATCTGTCCAGATTTCCATGGTTTCCTTGGTGCCCATGAGATAATGGCGCCACTCCTCTAGGGCGAGCATAATGGCTAACAACTCCTTATTGTAGATTTTGTAGTTGCATTCTGTAGCCATTAATGCTTTAGACATAAAGGCCACTGGCCTCCATTCCCACTCTGTTCCTGACTGAGGATGGTGCCAATTGCTCTGTCACTAGAGTCTGCCTCGACTCGGAATTTCCCATCATTTGAGGGCATTGTGAGTACAACATCTGTTGTCATCTGCATCTTGAGCTGTAAAAACACCTTTTCTTGCTCTAACCCCCATTGCCACTCATTATTCCCTGTTAACTGCATAAGGGGTCGGATGATTTTGGAATAGTTGTGGATAAACTTTCAATAAAAGTTTGTGAATCCTAAAAATGACTGTAATTCCTTTTTCTTGGTTGGAGTTGGCCATTTGGCAATTCTGGAAATTTTGATGGGATCCATGCCAATAGCATCTTTGCTAATGATCATGCCAAGGTATTCTGTTTCAAGTACCTTGAACTCACATTTCTCTGCTTTGAGGAACAGCTTGTTTTCTCTGAGTCATTGGAGTATCTGCCAAACAATATGTTGATGTTCTTCTAGATTCTTGGTAAAGATGAGAATGTCATTGAGGTAAATGGTCACTTTTCCTCTAGCAATGAGATCTTTGAAGATGTCATTCATCATCCACTGAAAAGTGGCTAGTGAATTTGTAAGGCCAAAGAACACAACTGTAGGCTCAAAGAGCCCTTGATTAGTTCTAAATGCAGCTTTTTCTTCATCATCTCCTCAGATGTGTATATTGTTATACCTGCACCTGACATCTAACTTGGAGAAATATTTAGCTCCATATAACTTGTTGATGAGTTCAGAAATAAGAGAAAGGGGATATCAATTCTTGATCATCATCTCATTCAATTTTTGGTAATCTTGAACAGGATATAGGGAACCATCTTTCTTCTTGACAAAGAAGAAGGGAGAAGTGAAAGGGGATTTCAAAGGGTGAATCCATCCTGAGTCTAAGTTCTCATTGAGGAACTTATCCAGCTGTTCTTGCTCATTTTGATTGAGTGGATAGACTTTACAGTCCAATGTGGCCTTGGCATTGGGTACCAACTCAATAGTGTGGTCCCAAGGCTTTTGTTCTGGTAATTCATCAAAGCTTTCTTTTGAGAACAAGTCTCTAAAGCTTTGATACTGAGAAGGTACCATCTCCTCAAACATTTTCTTTGGTTTTTCAGCATTGGTGGCAGCAGCTAGTTCATTAGTGTGGTGTACTGCCCGAATGGTGAGTTCTTCTTGCATATTGATAGCAAGAATAGTTTCTCCTTCCTCTAGTTCTTCATCCCATGCATCTTCATTGTCTGCATTGGGAAGTGGAATTTGATTTTTTACACATTGGCAGTGTCCAAAAATCATCTTTTCTGTCTTCCAATTGATCAATGGGTTATGGTGTTTTAGCCAGTCATGACCCAAGTAGACTGTTTTGGAGCTGAGGTCAGTGACTTCTAAATCAATTTGTTCAGTATGATCACCAATGATCATTCTGAGCTCCACAAACTCAGTAATATTGCCTGCCTTGTTGTGGGTTCCACCTGCATTGTACACTGGGATGGGAGATGCAGATTTTTAGGTGTCTAAGTTGTGCTGGGGAATGTAAGACCAATTGATAGAGCTACCAGTGCAGCCACTATCAATCAATGCCCTGGTAATTAGAGTTTTCTTCCCCATACACAGGGCAAGTTGGATATCCACCAGGAAGTTCCATCTGGAACTTTTGGTACCATGGATATACTGAATCAGTTTGTGGAGTTTGTAAAGCTGCTCTCAAGCATTGCTTTCTCCAATCTGTAAGCTGTGAACAAGCTTGTTGGTGATCTCTCCGAGTCATTTGGGATGAACCCAGGTAGAGAGAGCAGCTTTGGCAATAGCCAAGTTCTTTGCCATATGGATAGCACATAATGTCCAGTCGACTCCAAGTGGTTTATACCACATGTGATTGGGTACCCCCATTGATGTGCTTGGTAACAGCGAGTGACAAAAGAATTAGGGAATGGAAATGAACACCAATCACACTAAATCTCTTACTACTCTACACTTAATCACCAATATTGAATTCAGGTGCTTTTGAGTACAATGGAAGCATTCTGCAGACTTCAATAATCAAGTACAGTTGTATTAAAGATGTTTTATTCATTACTAGTGAGTTATACAAAGTACTACTCATACTAGTGGGGTGGGTAAGACACAATTGGATAAAGAGTGACTTGGTTTGAGCTACTGTGCTTATTCTGACTGAAACTGCTTCAGACTGGTGGCGCTCTTGGCCCTATACTGCTTCCTACAAGTGATAAACACTTGACTAGTTGCACTCTTAGCCTAAGAATAAACTACAACTCCAAGAACTTTGCTTGAACTAACTTCAAAACACTCTGGACCTTTGCAGGACACAACAGTGACTCTAAGGAACTTCAATTCAATGCAATACTATGGGTGGCTTAGCAACTGTTAATCACTTCATCAAGGTTAAGCACAAAAGCCTTTAGTTGGGGACACCAGTTACTACCAGTGAGGGCTCAACTGCAGGGATAGCTTTCCTGCCTTGCACGAGTGCCCATCCTCCTACTTATATACTACTGAGGCAGAACTATAAATATCATCTGGGTATAGGGTATATTGGTAAGGATTTCTTGGCTAGTCATGAATAATGGTGAATAATCACGCAATAGTTGGTCTAGTCTGTTTTCTTTTCAAATGATCAGTCTAGAGACTCCACAGTCAGTTTTTCCGCACCCTTGGCCCAACTACATGCTCTAGTAATGCGGTTATAGGAATATCCAGATATTGGTGCCTGTAACAGTTATCTGATCATGATTGAGGGTGCAGTCCAGCTACACTAGTATCGATCATAAGAGATCTATATTGCTATAGTCAGATCTAGGCTCAAGGTTAATCCATTCCTAATTTATTTCTAAGTCCTGTTTCAAGATTGCCATGTGACTAGTTATCCTGACTTAGGCATTTTATGCTCAGTCTAGTTTGCTAGTGACAGAACTTCATGAGATCTGTGTCCTCTGCTCCTGTTTTTGGTCTGCTAGTAGCATCCATTGTTTACTAGTGGCAGTATTTAGACCTGCTAGCATTCAAGTTACAAGTCTGGCCAGCTGTGTTATGATTTTTCCATTTTCCATATCTTATCACAACATCTTATCGCTATTGTCACTCATTCATTGATAACACCATCGATTCTCTCATGCTGTCATTTGAATTCCATCACCTGAACATGAAAACACTCAGCTTGCACTGCAACCATCTGGTTCATGAACCATATACACACAGACAAACACTATTATTAGTCTCCTAGTTGTAGTATATAAGTAGGACACTTATCATGTATATTCTCCATCTTCCAACTAAACTTAAACAATATACTCTTCTTCACCTATCCAAAGATCTGTGCCACACTCTTATTACAGGTGACTGTCTGAACATGAGACAGCCCAAGAGTTGCACTCGATCCCAAGATCATGTGAGAATGAGGTCCTAACCTTAGTTGGAAGATTTCCCAAACTACTTCATCAACACTAGACATGACAAAGCACAAAACATATGCCTGAAGAAAGAAAAAACCAGCAAGTGATAACACTCAGCACCACCATTGGTGGTGCAATCCTATTGGTGATATTCACCACCTTGTCCATACTAGCTTATGAAGAAGAGATTAGAGCATGTTTAAGCTGACAAAGAAACCCCCAACCCCAACTTCCCCCTTGCCCTCCTTGTCACCCTCTTCATGTCATCTGATGACCAGAAGCCATGAGAGTGGCAGCCACAAGTTTGGACATCAAAGTCCAAGAAAACCTCCCCTACCTCTGGGCTCACTTCACAAATTCCTCTGAGGAGTTCCCAACATGCAATGGGTCCCACACTGACACCAAAAATGGGGTGGAATAACCCACCTCCCTCATGCCAGAACACCTGTGGAATGTATGGGCTATGATCCACTGCTGAGAGTCCCTCTCTCCCCCCTACACCCTGCCCACCTGTCCCACCCATGCAACAATAGGACACAACAACAGTACCCAGATGGAGAATACTCATCCCTGAACCCATCCTTATGGCCCCTGGGCCATCAAAACCCAGGAGTGAAGCTCTTGGCCCAGTGGAGGAACAAACTCCTCCTCATCCCTCCCCCTCATTGAGATCCACAATGATAACTCCTCTGACAAAACCTCAACCCCTCCTCTTGCTGCTGACAGCCCCTTCAATATCAACAGAGCTGATTACAAGTGGCCCAAGCTTTCAGACATCAACAGGGGTCTATTCTGCCCCTTCAGGACCGCTGCCTGGGAGCTACAGTGCACTGATGTGGAGGCCAGAACTGCTTGGCCCTGAATTAGGCCAGAAATGGATGAGTGGTTCGCCCTCAACAGGGGCAACCCAGTATGAGGGCCTAATCCAGGCCCCAACATTCATGCCTGCATTTGGGCCAACAGATTTTGTGAGCTTTACCTGCACGCAGCCAGAGACCTGGCCCCTGGGTTATGACCAAGAACAATGGAGGAGTGGTGTATATTGGGACACACTCTCCAGGACCTAGAGAGGAGAGAATAGGTGGGGCATGGAGCCCAATTTTAGTAGCCTTACACACCCATCAGGCTACTATGGCAGGCTGAAATTCTCCCAGCCTCAAAATATATTCTATCCACAGTATCTGCCCAACACCCCAGTTAGGCAACCCCAACCCTTCCAGACTCACCACCAGTGCAAGTCCAACAACCCAGCTATCACCCCTATCAGGGTGGTGGTACTCTATTTGCAGGAGCAGGCAGAGATTGTACAAGTGCCTAGAAGTGAACTAGCTGAGAAAGAACAGCACATTCAACAAATTCATCAAGAAATCGCCAAAGCTGAGGCTGCTTGAGACCTTCAAGCTCAGTGGGAAAGGAAAAGAGCCCAAAAGGGGAAGGCTGATGGAACCGCCATGAGGTCCACCCACCTTATGACCAGATTGGTTCTCAATCCCAAGGCTGCCTCCAGGGAAGGGACCACCTGACTCTATACTGAATCCTGTTGGGAATGCCCCTGACAATCCACCTTATATGGGTATCAAACCCATCCTGGTCCAGCCCCCAAAGCCATTCAAAGGGGAGCACAATGACATTGAATGCTTCATAGGTGATTGCATCACCTACTTCGAAGTGTTCAGGCATTACTTCCAGGTGCCATTGCACCTAGTACTATTTGTGACCTCCCACTTCAAGGGGGCTGCCAAGGATTGGTGGGTCTATAAGAGACCCACATTCTGGGTTGGCGATGCATGGGATGGCACCACTGTCCACTTCCAATACCCCTCCTGGGAGGACTTTGTCAATATGGTATCTTGACAATTCAGGGACCCCACAATCAAAGAGGTCCATGAAAAACACATGTTCAACCTGTGCATGGGAACACAACCAGCTTCCCACTACTTCCAGAAACTGAAAGAAGAAGCAAAGTTAGCAGGTCATAGGTCAGATGAAAATGATCACAGCACTATGGTCAAAGCTGTATGACTAGGAGTCCCCTCCTCTTATATGATGTTCATTTCCAACATGGGCATTAATATTCCCTGCACTTATCCAGAATGGAAAGAGCAAATCCTGCACATGTACAAAGAATGACAGCACAAGTAGGTCTTTGACCAAACCACCAGAGCCCCTCAGGAGGGACAGAAGAAAGATTCCCACCCCCAACAACAGCCCAGTGGCAAAGCCACTGCTGGGGTGACAAGTTCCTTGACCCCAAAGTCAACTGCCAATACTGGTCCCAGTTGGGATTCGGGAATGGGCTAATGGACAACATACAGGGGAATGGGACAGCTGATAGAAATTGACTGATGAAAAGTGAGAGGTCACTGTTTCCAGTGTAATGAGAAGGGTCATATGGTGAAAGATTGTCCCAAGAGAAAGGAGTTCAAAGACATTTGGTCAGTAGGGCCCACTAATAAAGTAGTGCTACCTATGGCCAAGATTGAAGAGGCAAAAGATTAGGTTGACAAGGGTTTGATTCCCCTTGCTCAACCAATGCCTCAACCAGTGAGTCCTTGGTATCTGCAGGTTGGACTAAAATATATGCAAACAGACATTTACCTATGCACCAAAATATGACTTTGTTAGAAATCCTGAAGCCAGGAATTGCCAAAGAATCAAACAAAAATAGTTACATCACACTCCTAGAATGTGCTGACACAACTATCTATAGTAACTCCCAAGCCCCTGACAAAGTGGCTGTAGTGTCAGGTGGTGCTGACATTACCTCAAAGTCCAATGCACTCCTGAGTGCACCAGATATGCAGGTAAAACTGTGGGCTGGGGCAAGTAGATGGGATGCCCTCAGGCCTCTGAAGCCAAACACCCTTGGGCCCCCATTTAGGGAGCAAAGCCATACTTTGCCAGGGTTGGTGGGAAAACCAATGGCTCACCAAGCCAAGGCCCAAGGAACTGAAGAACCTCTGTGGGCACAGGCACACCATCCTCTTGATGATGTGTGCACTGACTGGATGGAAGGTGATCACTCCTGGTCCAACTTGTCCTGAGTGAAGGGCATAGTTGATCCCTTGGCAATGACATATACTGTATCTGCAAGGGAACCTGTGCCTGATGACCATGTCAACAGCTGTGAGAATGACTGGGTCATCACCATCCTGAAGGTGCAGGTGCAGGCCAAAGAACAGGAGGAAGCTGCTAATGCCCAGGTGGTAAAAAGGAGGCATTCCAACAGAACCACCACCATCATCAAAGTACCTGATGAAGAAGATGACACCACCTTCCTACAATGGAATGACTGACAATCCTGAATCACTCCCTAACAAGGGGGTACCAAACCCTGAAATCCCATCAGTCACAAGGGTACCTGATCACATGTGGTATAAGCCCTTTGGAGTTGACTGGACTCTATAAACCATCCATACCACCAAGAATTTGGCAATTGCCAAAGCTGCTCTTTCCACATGGGTCCATCCCAAATGACTTGGAGAGATAACTGATGAGCTTGCCACAAGCTTAAAGACTGGAGAGAGCCAAGCTCGAGAACAGCTCTACAAACTCCATGAACCAATTCAGTATATCTGCAGTACCAAAAGTTTCAGATGGGACTTCCTGGTGGACATACAGTTGGCCCCTTGTACAGGGAAGAAAGCCTTGGCTACCAAGGTGTTACTTGATAGTGGCTGCACTGGCAGCTCTATCAATCGATCCTATGTTCAACAGCATGCACTAGACACCCAAAAAGGTGCTGCTCCAATTCCTGTGTACAATGCAGATGGCACCCACAACAAGGTGGGTGATATTACTGAGTTCATAGAACTCCAAATGACCATTCGCAGTCATACCAAATGAATTGACCTAGCAGTCACAGAATTGGGCTCTAAAACTGTCTACTTAGGTCATGATTGGCTTAAACGCCACAATCTGGTAATCAACTGGAAGACCGAATCAATGATTTTTGCATGTTGCCAATGCATAAAAAATCCATTCCCACTCTCTGACTCAGACAATGAAGACTGGTGGGATGAAGAACTGGAGGATGGTGAAACTATCCTCACAGTTAATATGCAAGAAGAACTCATCATTCAAGGTGTCCATCATGCAAATGAGCTAGCCACGGCTGTCAATGCCAAAAAGGAAAGAAAACCTTCAAGGAGCTAGTACCTCCCCAGTACCAGAGCTTTAGGGATCTATTCTCTAAAGACAGCTTTGACAAACTTCCCACCCAAAACCCCTGAGACCATGCTATCAAACTAATCCCTAATGCAAAATCCACCCTAGACTGCAAAGTCTACCTGCTCAACTGCAACAAACAAGAACAACTTGACAAGTTCTTAGATGAGAACTTGGAGTCGGGATGAATTTTGTTAGGCACCGCCTTGGGCACGTGACTTGGGACCGTCAGCTGATCCTCTCTGGGCCGTTACGCGTTCGAACGATCACCCAAGTGAGAGAACTACGCTAATAGTCTTTAGTGTAGTGCGAGTAAGGAGTTTATAGTGTTAATTAAAACAAGAGATAGAGTACAATGGTCTAATATACTCTGTTTATATAGTATTCCTATGGCGTTATATTTAGATGAAACGCTATGGTCCATGCACAAACGGTGTTGAAGTAGGACGATCCGGGAGGATCATAGAACCAATGATAGTCGTCTAGGGTGACAGATGGTGAGAAAGAGGGTGGTCGTCGGCGAATATCTGGATACGAGTCGGTTTCTGGACTAGATTAGATGGATGAGTCATGGATATGACTCGGATAAGATAAGATAAGGAAAAATCGTAACATTACCCCCTTGTTAAAGCAGTCGTCCCGACTGCTAAGGCTCTTCCAAAGGGGTGTCGTTTTGTGTTGCGATTTGACTGATCCAGTACTGATCAATCAACTTTTTCCATATTCCTTCGTCTGGATTGATAATC
The DNA here is from genome assembly GCA_030407005.1 of Desarmillaria ectypa. Classification (NCBI taxonomy): domain Eukaryota; kingdom Fungi; phylum Basidiomycota; class Agaricomycetes; order Agaricales; family Physalacriaceae; genus Desarmillaria; species Desarmillaria ectypa. The sequence goes on along the minus strand of JAUDYN010000016.1, from coordinate 98,837 downwards.
CATTTGATATGTCCATCTGTTCTTTTGGCGAGGTAGGCTACGTCGCCATGTTCCGAATATTCGTGGTCCAGTATTTTGACCACTATTTTCCTGGTTGCGATTTTTGGAGTATATACGGCGCGGTTTACGTTTGCCTTATACTCTTGGATTGCTTCCGAGGCATTCTTCATTTCATTTTCTCGAACCCATGAATTGTGTTCACGAGTCCATCCTTTCCATTTGACCAGGTAGTCTGTGACTTCCCTAGATGGTTGTCCTCGCTTGGACCGTACTTTTCTGGTGCGTGAGTCCAAGACTTCTTCGATTTCGTACTCTTCTTGACCGTCTATGAGATCCAGAGGAGGAGGAGGCGGTTGTTCTTGATTTGCAAATGAAGGTGCGACATATGGAGTCAGCAGTTTTTCATTGAATCGGGGATGGATTTTCCAGTGGGGTGGCAGTTTCAGTTTGTATGCTGTCGCTCCCGACTTTTCAACGATTTTGAACGGTCCTGTTCGTTTATCGTCGAGTTTTTTCTTTGGTCGTGGAAGGTGAAGGTTGGCGGTATCAAGCCATACCTTGTCTCCAATTCGGTACTCTCGTTGAGTCTGCTTCTTTTTGTCATATTGCGCCTTCATTTGTGTTGCCGCTTTTTCCAATGCTTCATGGACCTCCTTATGGACTTTGGCCATAGTTTCCGTAAAGTCAACGGCTGTAGGGTTGACAAAACCAGTTTTCTGTATTGACTCAGGAATGAGTCGGGGATTTCGTCCATATAGGACCATGAAGGGACTTTTGCCCGTGGCCGAGTGAACTCGGTTGTTGTGGGCGAACTTGGCAAGTGGTAGCCATGCCACCCAGTCGGTTTGTCTATGGTTGACAAAGATTCGAAGATATTTTTCAACCTCCTGATTGACTCTCTCTGTCTGTCCGTCTGTCTGCGGATGATAGGCCGTAGACGCGTTTTGAGTGATATTCAGCATTCGATATAGTTCTTTCATGAATGCTGAGACGAATTGGGGTCCTCTGTCAGAGATGACCACTTGCGGCATTCCATGTTTCGCATATACTTGGTTGCGAAGGATTAACGCCCATCCTTCTGCTGATAGTTCCTCATTGCATGGAATCAAGAGGATGTTTTTGGAGAAACGGTCTACGATGACTAGTAGAGCGTCAAATCCATCTGACTCTGGGAGTCCGGTGATCATATCGACTGAGATATGTGTCCATGGCATATCAGGAATTGCATTGGGGTGAAGAGGGGCAGCCTTGGTCTGCGTGTCGCTCTTCGTTCTTTGACAAGTCTCACATCCTTTGATGTAAGATTCTATGTCCTTCTTCATCTTTGGCCACCAATACTCACGGAGTATGAGTTCTTTGGTTTTGGCGATTCTGGGATGTCCAGCGGTGATATGATCATGGAATTGTGCAATGATCTCACCGCGTAATATTGAGTCGTTAGGAACATAGACTCGTCCATCGTACCACAGGATTTCGTTCTCCTGTGTGATTCCTCTTTCGTGGTTGAGGGATTTTTCAATCCCCTGGTCCCACTGTTCCTTCTGCTTTGTTGCGTCTCTTATACGCGTGATTCTTTCTTCCGTGGTTGGTATTATCAGGGCGCGGAAGTGTTCTGGGGACAGAACGACAATGTCTTTGTTGTCTTCTTTTCCCTGATCGTGATCGTCTCGTCTACTGAGAAGATCCGCTTTTTGATTAGCAGTTCCAGCTTTATGTTGAAGGATAAAGTGGTATTCTGCCAGTTGAGTGACCCATCGCGCTTGTCGGTGATTCAACTTCTGGGGTTTTCGGAAGTACTGGAGATTCTGGTGGTCGGTCCAGATCTCAATGGTTTCTTTGGCGCCCATGAGATAATGGCGCCATTCTTCTAACGCTAGCATGATGGCTAGCAATTCTTTGTCGTAGATCTCATAGTTGCGCTTGGTAGCAGTGAGCGCCTTGGACATGAAGGCGACGGGTCTCCATTTGCCTTCTTTTTCTTGGCTGAGTACAGCGCCGATCGCTCCGTCACTCGCATCTGCTTCTACTCGGAATTTTCCATCATCCGAAGGAATTGTTAGAACTACGTTTGTCGTTATCAGCTTCTTGATTTGATCAAACGCCTGTTCTTGTTCTGATCCCCAGGTCCAGTCTACTTTTCCGGTCAACTGTGTGAGGGGACGGACTATTTTGGAATAGTCTTTGATGAACTTTCGATAAAAGTTCGTGAATCCCAGAAAGGATTGTAGTTCCTTCTTTTTCGTTGGGGTCGGCCATTCCGCTATTCCTGCTATCTTGATTGGGTCCATGCGAATGGCATCTTCGCTTATGATAACCCCAAGGTATTCCGTTTCGAGTACTTCAAACTCACATTTCTCGGCTTTGAGGAACAACTTGTTTTCTTGAAGTCGCTGGAGTACTTGTCGTACTATGTTCTGGTGTTCTGTCAAGGATTTTGTGAAGATAAGTATGTCGTCGAGGTAAATGGTGGCCTTTCCTCCGGCGATCAAATCCTTGAATATGTCGTTCATCATCCACTGAAAGGTAGCTGGTGAATTGGTGAGCCCGAAGAACATTACCGTGGGTTCAAAGAGCCCTCGATTAGTTCTGAACGCGGCTTTTTCTTCGTCTCCGTCTCGAATACGGACATTGTTGTAACCCCATTGTACATCTAGTTTGGAGAAGTATTTGGCTCCTCGTAATTTATCGATAAGCTCGGAGATGAGTGGAAGGGGATAACGATTCTTTATCGTCATTTCATTCAGTTTTCGATAGTCCTGGACTGGTTGTAGAGAGCCATCCTTTTTTTTGACAAAGAAAAAGGGAGAGGCGAATGGGGATTTCGAGGGACGGATGCGTCCTGAGTCTAAATTCTCATTTAAGAATTTATCCAATTGTTCCTGCTCATTGCGATTGAGCGGGTATACCTTGCAATCTAAGGTAGACTTTGCGTTGGGGATCAACTCGATGGCATGATCCCAGGTTCTTCGTTCTGGTAACTCGTCAAAGCTTTCTTTAGAGAATAAATCTTTAAAGCTTTGATACTGAGGAGGTACGAGCTCCTCGAATGTCTGCTTTGGTTTCTCAGCATTAGCTGCAGCTGCTAACTCATTCACATGATGGACGGCACGAAGGATGATTTCTTCTTGCATATTGACGGCAAGAATACTTTCTCCTTCTTCGAGCTCTTCGTCCCATCGGTCTTCTTCATCTGCGTCTGGCAGGGTGAAATGGTTCTGAACACAATGGCATCTTCCGAATGTCAGGGTTCCCGCCTTCCAGTTGACGAAAGGGTTGTGGCGTTTAAGCCAGTCATGTCCCAAATATACGGTTTTGGAACCTAAGTCGGTGACTGCGAGGTCAATATGTTCACTATGTCCTCCAATTGTCATTCGTAGTTCTACAAACTCGGTGACATCCCCTGCTTTGTTGCGCGTTCCATCGGCATTATAAACCGGTATAGGGGCTGCGGCCTTCCTGGTGTCCAACTGGTGTTGTTGGACATATGTTCGGTTGATAGAGCTGCCCGTGCAACCACTATCCAACAACGCTTGGGTTGTCAATACTTTTTTCCCGGTACATGGGGAAAGTTGGATGTCTACCAAGAAGTCTCGACCGAAGTTCTTGGTGCCACGAATATAACGAATGGGTTCGTGTAATTCATAGAGCTGTTCCCGGGCAATGCTCCCTCCCATCTGTAAGCTTTGAATGAGCTTGTCGTCAATTTCCCCAAGTCGTTTGGGATGTACCCAAATGGAGAGTACTGCCTTGGCATTTGCCAAGTTCTTGGAGTCGCGTATGGCACGCATCGTCCAGTCAATTCCAAATGGTCTGAACCATTGGAATTCATCTTGCTTCTCGTTACATTCAGAAGACTTTTCCGGCTTTCCCGTGCATTCGAAAGCGATTGATACCCCCTTGTTAAGGTAGGTGTCGGTTTCGACGCTTCCCTGTGTATTCGGAAGGTCGAGTTTCTGGTTTTCCGGTGTTCTGCATATCGGAGTACCGGCTTTGGATTGACTGTTTTGCCACATCCTGAATGCCGTATCGTCTTCTTCATCGGGTACCTCAACGACGGTAGTCCTGCTGAAATGCCCCCTTTTTACCGCCTGGGCGCTAGCGGGATCCTGTCCCTTTTCCTCGGCCGGCACCACTTGCGACGGAGTTTGAAATTCCTTGGTCATTGACTCCCAGCTAGTGCCTAAGGCGACCTTCGCACGGTTGTCAACCCTGCAACTTGCTGGCCCGGTTTGGTACTCAGCTTCGTCAAGTTTTCCACTCCCCGGACCAGTTCGTCTGGGTAAAGCCTGGCCTTGGTTAGAGGCACTGTCCTGGTCCTCTGCCGACCCTGGCAGAACTGGTGAGCTTGCCCCGCTGCTCGAAGCGGGTACTGGGACGGTCGGACTTCTGGAAGTCCCGGAGGAGTCCTGCCTACTGGTCCCTGCTCGTCGCTGTGCGCTCAGCGGTGTATCCGGTGAGCACTGCTCGTTGGACTTTGTTGCGGCGCCAGCACCACTTGGCAAGTCCCGCTCCAGTTCGTCGGAGGTTCGGGATTGGTCACTACAGATATTGGTGTCAGCGTCTTCTAGTAGTATGACGTACCTGTTGTTTTTTTTTGATGATTCTTTCTTGGTCTTCGGCTTCAGTGAAGTCATTGATATATTTTTCTTAGATAATGTTCTGTTTTCATAGTAATTAGTCCGACCCGCGGCAGCCGAGGACACACCTTGAGACTTGGGCGTGCAAGGGGAATCGAACCCTTGACGCCCTACTCTTTTACCTCTTCTATCTTGGAGGTGCTTGGCACCACTGTGTCAGTGGGCCCCACATATCTCACTACGTTCTTCTCTTTTCTTGTAGGGCAATCTCTGCTCAGGTGACCCTTTTGGTCGCACCTGAAACAGCGCCCCTCCGCTCGTTGTCGGTCTATGTCCATGGGCTTCCCTGCCCCTCCGTACATCGTCCACTTACCGGTTCCAGCATCGCGACCGGCCCCTCCACTCCCAGCACTCGGTTTTGGAGCCGAGGGACTTGTCACCCCAGCGGTGTTCTTGCCGCTGGGTTGCTGTTGTTGGGGACGCGGGCCCTGCTTCTGGCCGTCCCGTGGCGTACTTGTGGTCTGGTCAAAGACCCACTTCTGCTGTCTCTCTTCATACATTCGAAGAATGCGTTCCTTCCACTCTGGGTATGAGCGCGGAATGCTCACTCCCATATTTGAGATAAAGGTAGTGTACGAACTAGGAACTCCTAGTCGTACCGCCTTTACCATCGCGCCTCTTTCCGCTTCGTCGGATCTCCAGCCTGCTAGCTTTGCTTCTTCTTCCAGCTTCTGGAAGTAGTGGGAGGCGGGCTGTGCTCCCATGCGCAGGTCGAACATGCGCTTCTCGTGGATTTCCTCGATCGCCGGATCTCGGAATTGTCTTGTGACTAGGTCGATGAAGTCGGCCCAGTCGGGGTATCGGAAATGGGCAGCGGTGCCGTCAAAGGCATCGCCTACCCAGTATTCAGGTCTCTTGTAGACCCACCAGTCCTTGGCGGCACCCTCGAAGTGGGATGTCGCAAATAGTACCAGGTGCGACGGCACCTGGAAATAGTGTCTGAACACTTCAAAATAGGCGATGCAATCGCCTATGAAGTGTTCAATGTCGTCATGGTCCCCTTTGAACGGGGCGGGGACCTTGACGAGGGTCGGCTTGATGCCCAGATAGGGGGCATCAGCAGCGGCATTCCCAACCGGATTCGGGATTGGGTCAGGTGGTCCCTGACCAGGGGGCGGTCTTGGGATCGAAAATCGATCCGGCCTGTACCCCGGGTACCCTCTTGGTGGTCCTGGCGGTCTTCCTCTTTCCGGCTCCTTCTCCCGCTCTTGGGCTCGGAGATAATCCGCCAGTGTCTTACGGGCGGTGTCCTCCTTGTCGAGCTCGTTACGCATCTCTGCTATGCGCCGCTCTTTCTCCTGTAACTCGGTTCGCATCTGCTGCCGAGTTTCTTCTGCCGTGGCAGGATTCCTTGACGCCCCTGTGGTGGCGCTTCCTGTCGGTGTTCCTTCTGCTTCCATTTCTTCTCCCGCCCCTGCGAAGAGAAGACTGCCACCCTGATAAGGGTGGTATCCTTGGTGACGCGCCTTATGATGAGGGGGCGAGTCGGGAAGTGGTCGTGGGCTTACGACCGGAGTATCCGGTGGGTAACTCGGATATATTTCGTGTTGAGGGTGGTGGTATTCCATCCCTCCGTAGTAACCTGTATCGTAGGTTAACGTATTATATTGAGGCTCTTCCTCCTCAATCTTCTCGTGCCATCTCCAACCTCCAGAGATGCTGGAGGGTCCTGTCCAGCTCTCGTTGCTCCTGTGGGGTCCTGGGTAATAACCCTGGAAAATGATCCCCTGCTGCGGGTCCGAAGATTGACTGGTCGCGATTGGCGCGAATCCGGTGATTGACGATGAGGGCCCTGGCGTTGCTAGGGCCTTCCATTGGTACCCGGATGGGGTCGCCCCTGTTAAGGGCAAGCCACTCATCCATTTCCATTCTGGGTTCTTCCCAGAGGTCTTGGGCTTCGACGTCCCTTCGTCAAATTTCCCATGCTGCGGTCCGGTAGGGACCGAATATTCTCCGATCGTAGTCGGAGAGTTCTGGCCACGTGTAATCGAGCCCATCGGAGTTGAAGGGATCATCGGGGGCCTGGGGAGCGGCCTGGGTGTGGTTTCCGACGAGGCCGTCGTCGGACTCGTCATCGGAGATTTCAATGACGGGGAGGGAGGAGAGGGAGAACTCTTCCTTGCTTGGCCACCGCTCACGGCTCCAGGGGCCGTAGGGGTGGGTCCGATCCATGCCGGGATCGTCGGGGTGTCGGGGTTCATCGGATCCGCTGGAGTCGGATCCGCTGTTGCTGTCGCTGTTGGGCGACGAGGAGTCAGACCTTCGCCCAGATGGGCAAGGGGCGGGGGTTCTTGGACGAGGGGGGGGACCGGGGTATGGGGGCGGGGGTTCATCCCCATCAGACCATACGTCCCCCTCGTGTTCCTCGGTCTCCTCGGGATCGAGTGTTGGTTGCTCCATTGCAACGGTGGATCGTTCCATCCGGCTCCGGAGGAGGAGGGCTCTCGCGTTATAGGCGAGAGCGTTTCGGGCAATCTGAGCCCGAAGTTCTGCGATCCCCTGAGACGGGGGCCGCGAATTAGTGCTCTCCTCGGAGGAGGAGGAGGGCCCGGGGGTGAACGAGTGGTAGTTCCTCTCGTTCTCCCAATCTTGCGGGGGGTATCCCCCAGGGAAGGTCATGTGTGGTGGGCAGGACGGAACGGGGTTCTGGTTCTGGTCTCCGGGGTTGCCTTCTTAGCAAGGCCCGGAGTTCTTCCTTGTATATAAGTACGGCGAGGACCGTAAAGAAGGATAGTAGTATGGCACTGCCAATGGCGACACCGAGGGACACGGTTCGGGGTTCTTGAGAGTTTCTGTCTTCTCTGGACATGAGATCTTCTATACGGCTAGCGTAATAGAAGAAAAGTTGGTTAGAAATCTCTTGTTTTATGTTAGGCACCGCCTTGGGCACGTGACTTGGGACCGTCAGCTGATCCTCTCTGGGCCGTTACGCGTTCGAACGATCACCCAAGTGAGAGAACTACGCTAATAGTCTTTAGTGTAGTGCGAGTAAGGAGTTTATAGTGTTAATTAAAACAAGAGATAGAGTACAATGGTCTAATATACTCTGTTTATATAGTATTCCTACGGCGTTATATTTAGATGAAACGCTACGGTCCATGCACAAACGGTGTTGAAGTAGGACGATCCGGGAGGATCATAGAACCAATGATAGTCGTCTAGGGTGACAGATGGTGAGAAAGAGGGTGGTCGTCGGCGAATATCTGGATACGAGTCGGTTTCTGGACTAGATTAGATGGATGAGTCATGGATATGACTCGGATAAGATAAGATAAGGAAAAATCGTAACAAATTTGCACTTCAAAGTCTCCCTTTGCCTCCCCCTTTTTCTTCATCAAAAAGAAAGATGGATCTCTTTGTCCTGTCCAGGACTACAGAAAGCTGAATGAAATGATGATCAAGAATTGTTACCCTCTTCCCTTAATTTCGGAACTCATTGACAAATTACAAGGAGCAAATTAATTCTCCAAACTGGATGTATGATGGGGATACAATAACATATGAATCCGAGATAGAGATGAAGAAAAAGCGGCATTCCAAACCAACTGAGGGCGCTTTGAGCCTATGGTGATGTTCTTTGGTCTCACAAACTCACCAATCACTTTCCAGTAGATGATGAACAATATATTCAAAGATTTAATCACTGGGGGAAAAGTTACAATCTACCTTGATGATATTCTCATCTTCACCAAAGGAATAGACAAACACTGATCCATCATATGACAAGTCCTTCAATGACTAACAGAAAACAAGCTATTTCTCAAAGCAGAGAAGTGTGAGTTTGAAGTACTTGAAACCGAGTATTTGGGGGTTATTATCAGCCAGGATGCAATTCGCATGGACCCTGTCAAAGTGGCCGGGATCACCAAATGGCCAACTCCTAACAAGAAAAAGGAACTTCAGTCATTCCTTGGATTCACCAATTTCTATCAGAAATTCATATGCAATTATTCTAAAATCATTTGACCTCTTATGCAACTAACCAGGAAAGCTGAATGGAGTTGGGGACTAGAACAAGAGCAAGCATTTGTGCAGCTCAAGATGCAGATGACAACAAAGGTCATCTTAACAATCCCCTCTGACAAAGGGAAATTCTGAGTGGAAGCTGACTGTTATGATTTTTCCATTATCTTATCTTATCCGAGTCATATCCATGACTCATCCATCTAATCTATCCTCAATTCTGACTCATATCCAACTACTTGCTGGCTACTACCCTCATTCTCACCATCTGTCACCCCAGACATTCTCCATTGGTTGTATGATCCTTCTAGACCACCATACTTCGACACCATTTATGCATGGACTCTAGCATTTCATCTATATATAATGCCATAGAAATAGTATATAAACAGAGTAAACTACATAGTTGTACTCTATCTCTTGACTAAATTCAAATCATATACTTCTTACTTGCACTACACTAAAGAACTAAAGCTTCTATCTCTCAACTTGGGTAACTGTTCGAACATGTAACAGCCCAGAGAGATCAGCTGATGTTCCCAAGTCATGTGCCCAAGGCAGTACCTAACATTAGTCAAGAGATTTCCTTCCACTTCTTCAATGCTAGCCATAAAGAAGCCCTTCTTCATGCCTGAAGAAGAAAACAACAGACAAGAACCCCACACTGTTTCCCTCAGCATCGCTATCAGTGGCACCATACTATTAACATTCTTTATGGTCCTTGCCGTACTCTTATACAAAGAAGAACTTCGAGCCCTGCTCCAGCAAAGGCGGGCTTGCCAACCACAACCACCCCCCTGACCCCCTAGACACCTGGTGATGTGCTTGGTAACGGCGAGTGACAAAAGAATTAGGGAATGGCAATGAACACCAATCACACTAAACCTCTTACTACTCTACACTTAATCACCAATATTGAATTCGGGCGGTTTCGAGTACGATGGAAGCACTCTGCAGACTTCAATAATCAAGTACAATTGTCTTAAAGGCGTTTTATTCATTACTAGTGAGTTTATACAAAGTACTACTCGTACTAGTGGGGTGGGTAAGACACAATTGGATAAGAGTGACTTGGTTTGAGCTACTGCGCTCGTTCTGACTGAAACTGCTTCAGACTGGTGGCACCCTTGGCCCTATACTGCTTCCTACAAGTGATAAACACTTGACTAGTCACACTCTTGGCTAACTAGTGGCGCTCTTGGCCTAAGAATAAACTATAACTCCGAGAACTTTGCTTGAACTAACTTCAAAACACTCCGGACCTTTGCAGGACACAACAGTGACTCTAATGGACTTCAATTCAATGCAATACTATGGGTGGCTTAGCAACTATTAATCACTTCGTCGAGGTTAAGCACAAATGCCTTTAATTGGGGACACCAGTTACTACCAGTGAGGGCTCAACTGCGGGGATGGCTTGCCTGCTTTGCACGAGCGCCCATCCCACTACTTATATACTACTGAGGCAAAACTATAAATATCATCTGGGTATAGGGTATATTGGTAAGGATTTCTTGGCTAGTCACGAATAATGGTGAATAATCATACAGTAGTCGGTCTAGTCTGTTTTCTTTTCAAATATTCGGTCTAGAGACTCCACAGTTGGTCTTTCCGCACCCTTGGCACAACTACATGCCCTAGTAACGTGGTTATATGGATATCCGGATATTGGTGCCTGTAACAGCTATCCGATCATGATCGAGGGTGCAGTCTGGCTCCACTAGCATCAATCATAAGAGATCTATATCGAAATAGTCGGATCTGGGCTCAAGGTTAATCCATTCCTAATTTATTTCTAAGTCCTGTTTCAAGATTGCCATGTGACTAGTTATCCTGACTTAGGCGTTTATGCCCAGTCTGGGCTGCTAGTGACAGAACTTGACGAGATCTGTGTACTCTGCTCCTGGTTTTTGTGTGCTAGTAGCATCCTTCGTTTGCTAGTGGCTGTATTTCACTTAGTCCTGCTAGCATTCGAGTTACTAGTCTGGCCGGCTGGTAGATTTAACCCACTAATGGTGTTGCATCTAAGTCCTGGCTCTACCAGTTGCTTACTGCTTTTAACTATCAGCTCGAAGCCTCAGCTATAGTCCTCTATGTATCACTAGTATAGGATAGATGTGCAATAGTATTGTTACAAAATCGCAAAATCTAGGTGTGAATGCGTAGATGGCATATCACCGGGATAATTTGACAGGCTGATGATATGCTGTCTATGCATTCACACCTAGATTTTGCGATTTTGTAACAATACTATTGCACATCTATCCTATACTAGTGATACATAGAGGACTATAGCTGAGGCTTCAAGCTGATAGTGAAATGCAGTAAGCAACTGGTAGAGCTAGAACTTAGATGTGACACCATCAGTGGGTTAAATCTACCAGCCTGTTAGGACCTTGTTCTCACATGATCTTGGGATCGAGTGCCACTCTTGGGCTGTCTCATGTTCAGACAGTCACCTGTAATAAGAGTGTGGCACAGATCTTTGGATAGGTGAAGAAGAGTATATTGTTTAAGTTTAGTTGGAAGATGGAGAATATACATGATAAGTGTCCTACTTATATACTACAACTAGGAGACTAATAATAGCATTTGTCCATGTGTATATGGTTTGTGAACTGGATGGTTGCAGTGCGAGTTGAGTGTTTCCATGGTCAGGTGGTGGAATTTGGATGACAGCATGAGGGAATCGATGGTGTTATCAATGAATGAGTGACAATAGTGATAAGATGTTGTGATAAGATAAGGAAAATGGAAAAATCATAACATTACCCCCTTGTTAAAGCAGTCGTCATGACTGCTAAGGTTCTTCTTGTGGGGTTTCAAGTTGTGATTCAATTTGATCGATCCAGTATTGATTGATTAATGTTGTCCATTGGCATTGGTCCGGATTAATGATCCATTTCCAGAGTCCATCCTTTCATTGGGCAAGGTATGCCACATCACCATTATTGGAGTATTCATGGTCAAGTATTTTGACCACTATCTTGTCCTTGGTTATGATTTTGGTAGAGTGCAGAGTTTGATTAATGTTCTTTTTGTACTCTGCAATCGCTTTCTGGGTGTTGTTCATCTTGGTTTCTCATACCCAAGAGTTGTGTTCTCGGGTCCATCCTTTCCACTTGACAAAGTAGTCCATTACTTCTTTGGATGGTTGCCCTCTTTTTCCTTGTACCTGATGGGTTCAGGAATCTAACACTTCTTCAATCTTATATTCTTCTTGTCCATCGACAAGATCAGGAGGAGGAGATGGCGGTTGTTGTTGGTTCGGGAATGAAGGTTCAATATAAGGGGTAAGTAACTTCTCATTGAATCGGGGGTGAATTTTCCAGTGAGATGGTAACTTCAGCTTGTATGCTAAGGCGCTGGCTTTTTCAAGAATTAGGAATGGTCCCATTCATTTGTCATCAAGCTTCTTCTTTGGTCAGGGAAGATGAAGATTGGTGGTATCAAGCCAGACTTTGTCGCCTACTTGATATTCTCATGCCGGTTGTTTTCCTTTGTTATATTGGTGTTTCATTTGTATCACCACTTTCTCTAATGCATTGTACACTTCTTTGTGTACTTGCACCATGGTTTCGGTCAATTCCATGGCCGCTGGGTTAATGAATGGAGTTGTTCAACTAGAATCTGGAAGGTTTTGTGGGTTTTGTCCATATAAAGTCATGAAGGGACTTTTTCCCATTGCCAAGTGAATATGATTATTATGGGCAAATTTGGCCAATGGTAACCATTCATTCCAATCGGTTTGATGATGATTGACGAATATTTGGAGATATTTTTCAATCTCTTGATTCACTTATTTGGTTTGTCCATCGGTTTGTGGGTGATAGGCTGTGGATGCATTTTGGGTGATATTTAGCATTTGGTATAGTTCTTTCATGAAAATGGAAATGAATTGAGGTCCCCAATCCGAAATGACAACCTGAGGCATTCCATGCTTTGTATACATGTAGTTGCAGAGGATTCGAGCCCATCTTTCTGCGTATAATTCTTCGTGACAAGCGACAGGGATGATTGCTTTTGAGAATCAGTCTACAATGACTAATAATGCATCATAGCCATCAGACTCTGGGGGCCCTGTGATCATATTGACTGAGATATGTGTCCAGGGAGAAGTGGGAATGGTATTGGGATGTAGTGGAGCAGCTTTAGCCTGTGTATTGCTTTTTGTTCATTGACAGGTTTTGCAACCCTTGATGTATGTTTCAATGTCTTTTCAAAGTTTTGGGCACCAGTATTCTCTGAGTACTAGTTCAGCAGTTTTGGCTATCCCTGGGTGTCCAGCCATGATGTGGTCATGATATTGGGAAATGATGTTTCCTCAGAGAGTCATCTCATGGAATATAGACCCATCTATTGTAATCCAGGATTTGTTCCTTCTGAGTGATTCCTTGATCCCACTGGTTCTTATGTTGAGTAGCATCTGTTATATGCTTGGTCTGTTTGTCCCCTGTAGGTAGTATAAGGGTGCAGAAGTGCTCCAGAGTCAGAACAGATTTTGACCTCTTCTTTGGTGCCCATTAGATAATGGCACCATCCCTCTAGTGCAAGCATTATGGCCAGCAACTCTTTGTTGTAAATCTCATAGTTGTGTTCAGTAGCTGTTAATGCTTTGGACATGAAGGCGACTGGCCTCCATTTCCCATTCTGTTCCTGACTCAGGACTGCACCTATGGCTCCATCACTGGAGTCAGTGTTAGGTACCACCTTGGGCATGTGACTTGGGAACATCAGCTGATCCCTCTGGGCTGTTACACATTCAAACAGTTACCCAAGTTGAGAGATAGAAGCTTTAGTTCTTCAGTGTAGTGTGAGTAAGGAGTATATGATTTGAATTTAGTCAAGAGATAGAGTACAACTATGTAGTTTACTCTGTTTATATACTATTTCTACGGTGTTATATATAGATGAAATGCTAGAGTCCATGCATAAATGGTGTCAAAGTATGGTGGTCTAGAAGGATCATACAACCAATGGAGAATGTCTGGGGTGACAGATGGTGAGAATGAGGGTAGTAGCCAGCAAGTAGTTGGATATGAGTCAGAATTGAGGATAGATTAGATGGATGAGTCATGGATATGACTTGGATAAGATAAGATAATGGAAAAATCATAACATTACCCCCTTGTTAAAGCAGTCGTCCTGACTGCTAAGGTTCTTCTATAGGGGTGTCAAACTGTGTTGTGATTTGACTGATCCAGTACTGATCAATCAGTTTCTTCCATATTTCTTCATCTGGATTGACAATCCACTTGGTATATCCATCTTTTCTTTTGGCGAGGTAGGCTACATCGCCGTGTTCTGAGTATTCGTGGTCCAGTATCTTGACCACTATCTTGTTCTTGGTTGCGATTTTTGGAGTGTATATGGCATGGTTTACACTAGCCTGATACTCTTGGATCGCTTCCAAGGCATTCATCATCTCATTTTCTCAAACCCATGAATTGTGTTCATGGGTCCATCCTTTCCACTTGACTAGGTAGTCCGTGACTTCCCTAGATGGTTGTCCTCTCTTGGATTGTACCTTTTGGGTGCATGAGTCCAAGACTTCTTCAATTTCATACTCTTCTTGTCCGTCAATGAGGTCTGGAGGAGGAGGTGGCAGTTGTTCTTGATTTGGGAATAAAGGTGCAACATAAGGAGTTAACAACTTCTCATTGAACTGAGGGTGTATCTTCTAGTGGGGCAGCAGTTTCAACCTGTATGCTGCTGCTCCCGACTTTTTGATGATCTCAAACGGTCCTGTTTGCTTGTCATCGAGCTTCTTCTTTGGTCGTGGAAGATGAAGGTTGGCAGTATCTAACCAAACCTTGTCGCCAATTTTATACTCTTGTGGAGTCTGTTTTCTCTTGTCGTATTGCGCCTTCATTTGCGCTGCTGCCTTTTCCAAGGCATCATGGACTTCTCTATGGACCTTGGCCATAGTTTCTGTAAAGTCGACAGCTGCGGGATTTGCAAAGCTGGTTTTCTGAATGGACTCAGGAATGAGTCAGGGATTCTGTCCGTATAGGACCATGAAAGGACTTTTACCCATAGCTGAGTGTATTCAGTTATTGTGGGCGAATTCAGCTAGAGGTAGCCATGCTACCCAGTCGGTCTGTCTATGGTTGACAAAGATGCAGAGATATTTTTCAACCTCCTGATTGACCCTCTCTGTCTGTCCATCGGTCTGGGGATGATACGCCATCGAGGCATTCTGCATGATGTCTAGCATTCAGTAAAGTTCTTTCATGAATGCGGAGACGAACTGGGGGCCTCAGTCAGATATGACCACCTGTGGCATTCCATGCTTGGCATATACATGATTGCGAAGCATCAACGCCCATCCTTCTGCTGATAGTTCCTCATTACATGGAAGGAGAAGAATGTTCTTGGAGAATTGGTCTACAATGATGAGTAGAGCGTCAAATCCTTCTGACTCTGGGAGTCCAGTGACCATGTCAACTGAGATATGGGTCCATGGCATATCTGGTATTGTGTTTGGATGAAGAGGCGCAGCCTTGGCCTGCATATCACTCTTTGTTCGTTGACAAGTCTCGCATCCTTTGATGTAGGACTCAACATCTTTCTTCATCTTCGGCCACCAATATTCATGAAGAATAAGTTCCTTGGTCTTGGCAATTCCTGGGTGTCTGGTGGTGATATGATCATGATATTGTGAAATGATCTCACCATGTAGAATAGAGTTGTTAGGAATATAGACTCGTCCATTGTACCACAGGAGTTTGTTTTCCTGGGTGATTCCTTGTTCATGATTAAGGGATTTTTCAATTCCTTGGTCCCACTGATCCCTTTGTCTTGTTGCATCTCTTATACGCATGATCCTTTCTTCGGTGGTTGGTAGTATCAATGCCCAAAAGTGTTCTGGGGAAAGAACGACAATATCTTGATTGTCTTCTTTTCCCTGATTGTGATTGTCTCATCTGCTGAGAAGATCAGCCTTTTTGTTAGTGGTTCCAGCTTTATGTTGAAGGATAAAGTGGTATTTGGCCAACTTGGTGACCCATCGAGCTTGTTGACGGTTCAACTTCTGGGGTTTTCAGAAGTACTGGAGGTTCTGGTGATCCATCCAGATTTCAATGGTCTCCTTGGCACCCATAAGGTAATGGCGCCATTCTTCGAGGGCTAGCATGATTGCTAATAGCTCCTTGTCATATATTTCATAATTGCACTCAGTGATGGTAAGCGCTTTTGACATGAAGGCGATGTGCCTCCATTTGCCATTCTGTTCTTGGCTCAGGATGGTGCCAATGGCCCCATCACTAGCATCGGCTTCTACTCAGAACTTTCCATCATCCAAGGGAATTGTGAGGACTACGTTCATTGTCATCAACTTCTTGAGTTGTCTGAATGCTTGTTCTTGTTCTGATCCCCATGTCCAGTCCACTTTTCCGGTTAACTGGGTAAGGGGACGTACAATCTTGGAGTAGTCACAAATAAACTTCCAGTAGAAGTTCGTGAATCCTAAGAATGATTGCAGTTCTTTTTTCTTCATTGGAGTGGACCATTCTGCTATGCCCACAATTTTGACTGGGTTCATGTGAATGGCATCTTCACTGATGATAACCCCTAAGTACTTGGTCTCGAGCACTTCAAACTCGCATTTCTCGGCTTTGAGGAACAACTTGTTCTCTCAGAGATGTTGGAGTACTTGTCAAACTATTTCTTGATGTTCAGTCAAGGATTTCGTGAATATGAGAATATCGTCAAGGTAAATCGTAACTTTTCCTCTGGCAATCAAATCCTTGAATATATTGTTCATCATCCACTGGAATGTGGCTGGTGAGTTCATAAGCCCAAAGAACATGACCGTTGGCTCAAAGAGTCCCTGGTTAGTCCTGAAGGTGGCTTTTTCTTCGTCTCCATCTCTAATGCATATGTTGTTGTATCCCCACCAAACATCTAGTTTGGAGAAGTACTTGGCTCCACGTAACTTGTCAATGAGTTCAGAGATCAATGGAAGGGGATAACGATTCTTAATCATCATTTCGTTCAGTTTGTGATAATCCTGAATGGGTCATAGAGAGCCATCCTTTTTCTTGACAAAGAAGAAGGGAGAGGCAAAGGGAGATTTCGAGGGTCGGATTCACCCCAAGTCTAAGTTCTCATCCAAGAACTTGTCCAGTTGTTCTTGCTCATTTCTGTTGAGTGGGTAGACTTTACAGTCTAAAGTTGATTTCACATTGGGGACCAGCTCAATCGCATGGTCCCAGGGTCTTCTTTTGGGTAGGTCATCAAAGCTTTCCTTTGAGAATAAATCTCTAAAGCTTTGATACTGAGGAGGCACGAGCTCCTCAAATGTCTGCTTTGGTTTTTCAGCATTGGCAGCTGCGGCCAACTCGTTTGCATGATGGACAGCTCAAAGGATAATTTCTTCTTGCATATTGATGGCAAGAATACTTTTGCCTTCCTCTAACTCTTCATCCCATCGGTCTTCTTCATCTGCATTGGGTAGTACAAAGTGGTTCTGGATGCAATGACATCATCTGAATATCATGGTTCCTGCCTTCCATTTAACGAAGGGGTTGTGGTGTTTAAGCCAATCGTGACCCAAGTACATGGTCTTGGATCCTAAGTCAGTGACTGCAAGGTCAATTCGTTCACTGTGATCTCTGATGATCATTCAGAGTTCCACAAATTCTGTGACATTGCCCAGCTTGTTGTGCATTCCATCAGCATTATAGACTGGTATTGGGGCAGCAGCCTTTCTGGTGTCCAACCGATGTTGTTGGACATAGGTTCAGTTGATAGAGCTGCCTGTGCAGCCACTATCCAACAATGCATGGGTTGTCAATGTCTGTTTCCCGGTACATGGGGAAAGCTGGATATCCACCAAGAAGTCCTGTCCAGAACTTTTGGTGCTGCGGATATAGCAGATTGGTTCGTGTAGTTCATAGAGCTGTTCTCAGGCTATACTCTCTCCCATTCTTAAGCTCTGAATGAGCTCATCCTTTATCTCTCCAAGGCACTTGGGATGTACCCAAATGGAGAGAACTGCTTTGGCAACTGCCAAATCCTTGGAGTTGCATATGGTGTGCAATGTCCAATCAATCCCAAATGGTTGATACCATTGATGATCATCCTGCTTCCCCATATGTTTGGAAGACTTGTCTTGCTTCCCAGTGCATTGGGAGGCTTCCAGTGTTCTGTACTTCCCCATATGTTCAGAAGTTTCTGATACCCCCTTGTTAGGATAGGTGTCAGGTTCGGTACTTCCCTGTGCATTCGGAAGACCTTGAGTTGTTGCTTCCCCTTGCATTCAGAAGTCTTTGGGTATCAGGGTACTGGCTTTGGATTGGTTGGCTTGCCAGATCCTAAAGGCAGTGTCATCCTCTTCGTCAGGTACTTGGATGATAGTGGTTCTACTGAAATGCCCCCTTTTTACCACCTGGATGCTAGTGGGTTCCCGAGCATGGGATATCCCCTGGTGGAGCACAGCCATTGATGGGAATTTGTCAGCCAGCTTGCCTTCATATCTCTGGTCAGTGCCCCTGTGTTCTTTGGCTGGCACTACTTTCAACAGTGTTTGAATTTCCTTGGTCATTGACTCCCAGTTAGTGCTACCATCACACCCATTGTTTGGGTACATCTGCCCCCTTTCTATCACCTGGGCACTAGCAACTTCCTTCCTTTCAGCTTTGATCCTGTGACTCTCCAGTCCGGTGAGATACTCAGCCTCCTCAGGTTTTCTTCCACCCAGACTGGTTCATTGATATGCTGTCTACGCATTCACACCTAGATTTTGCGATTTTGTAACAATACTATTGCACATCTATCCTATACTAGTGATACATAGAGGACTATAGCTGAGGCTTCGAGCTGATAGTTAAAAGCAGTAAGCAACTGGTAGAGCCAGGACTTAGATGCAACACCATTAGTGGGTTAAATCTACCAGCCGGCCAGACTAGTAACTCGAATGCTAGCAGGACTAAGTGAAATACAGCCACTAGCAAACGAAGGATGCTACTAGCACACAAAAACCAGGAGCAGAGTACACAGATCTCGTCAAGTTCTGTCACTAGCAGCCCAGACTGGGCATAAACGCCTAAGTCAGGATAACTAGTCACATGGCAATCTTGAAACAGGACTTAGAAATAAATTAGGAATGGATTAACCTTGAGCCCAGATCCGACTATTTCGATATAGATATCTTATGATCGATGCTAGTGGAGCCGGACTGCACCCTCGATCATGATCGGATAGCTGTTACAGGTACCAATATCCGGATATCCATATAACCACGTTACTAGGGCATGTAGTTGTGCCAAGGGTGCGGAAAGACCAACTGTGGAGTCTCTAGACCGAATATTTGAAAAGAAAACAGACTAGACCAACTATTGTGTGATTATTCACCATTATTCGTGACTAGCCAAGAAATCCTTACCAATATACCCTATACCCAGATGATATTTATAGTTCTGCCTCAGTAGTATATAAGTAGTGGGATGAGTGCTTGTGCAAAGCAGACAAGCCATCCCTGCAGTTGAGCCCTCACTGGTAGTAACTGGTGTCCCCAACTAAAGGCTTTTGTGCTTAACCTTGATGAAGTGATTAACAGTTGCTAAGCCACCCATAGTATTGCATTGAATTGAAGTCCATTAGAGTCACTGTTGTGTCCTGCAAAGGTCCGGAGTGTTTTGAAGTTAGTTCAAGCAAAGTTCTCGGAGTTATAGTTTATTCTTAGGCCAAGAGCGCCACTAGTTAGCCAAGAGTGTGACTAGTCAAGTGTTTATCACTTGTAGGAAGCAGTATAGGGCCAAGGGTGCCACCAGTCTGAAGCAGTTTCAGTCAGAACGAGCGCAGTAGCTCAAACCAAGTCACTCTTATCCAATTGTGTCTTACCCACCCCACTAGTACGAGTAGTACTTTGTATAAACTCACTAGTAATGAATAAAACGCCTTTAAGACAATTGTACTTGATTATTGAAGTCTGCAGAGTGCTTCCATCATACTCGAAACCGCCCAAATTCAATATTGGTGATTAAGTGTAGAGTAGTGAGAGGTTTAGTGTGATTGGTGTTCATTGCCATTCCCTAATTCTTTTGTCACTCATCATTACCAAGCACATCACTGTTTAGGGAGTCAAGTCCTGCTTTGCCAGGGCCTGTGGAGGATGGACCAAGCATCTACCAAGGCCAACCGAAGCCAGGATCCATTGATGATGCCTCACAGGCAGCCCTTTCCTGAGTCACTCATCTGAGGTCAAGGAAGGACCCACTTATTATGGAGAAAAAAGGGGGTGCTGAACCATTGGTGCTGATGACTCTAGCCAACCCTGCTGGCCCTGAGCATTTATTTGCCATGAAGACTGGTGCCTCCAAAATGGTGCATCTTACTCCCCAAACCTCATCAAAGGATGGTGACATTCCACTGGACAACAAGAAAGCCAAAGAACAGGCAGGATCCACTAGTGCCCAGGTGGTAAAAAGGAGGCAGAAGGTAACACTGATAGAAGTACCCAATGAAGAGGATGACATGGTGTTTTACCATTGGGAAGAACAGCAGACCAAAAGGAAAATCCTGATCCCCAAACCCAACACACACCCTAACAAGAGGGTACTGGACAATGTCTGGTACAAGCCATTTGGGGTGGACTGGACGTTATGTGCCATACAAAATGCCAAGACCATGGCTGCTGCCAAAGCCACACTATCCACATGGGTACACTCCAAAAGGATGTGGAGAGATCACCAATGAGCTTATAATAAGCTTACAGACCAGATGGAATGATGCCTGAGAATGCCTCTACAAACTCCAGGAACCTATCCAATATGTCCAAGATATCAAAAGTTCCAGAAGGGACTTCATGGTCGATGTATGACTCACCCCATGCATGGGGAAGAAGGATCTTGTCACCCAAGCCTTACTCAATAGTGGCTGCACAGGCAGCTCTATCAACCAATCTTACATTCTTCAGCATAAACTGAATACACAATGTGCCACTGTTCCCATCCCTATCTACAATACTGATGGAACCTGCAATAAAGTAGGTGACATCACCAAGTTCATTGAACTCTGAATGACCATTGGCAGTCATACTGAGTGAATTGACCTTGCATCACCAACTTAGGTTCTAAGAATATCTATTTGGGACATGATTGGCTGAAATGCCACAACCCAGTCATCAATTGGAAGACTGGGAAGATGATCTTTGGACATTGCCAATGCATCAAGAACTCTATTCCTCTTTCTGATGCAGATGAGAAAGACCAATGGGACAAAGAATTAGAGGACAGAGAGACTATTTTGGCTGTCAATATGTAGGAGGAACTGGTAATCCAGGCAGTACACCATGCCAATGATCTAGCCATGGCAGCCCATGCAGAACAACCCAAGAAGACATTTGAAGAGCCTGTATCTCCTCAATACTGGGGTTTCTGCAATCTATTCTCTAAAGAAAGTTTTAACAAACTACACAACTGCAAACCTTGGGTCCACACTATCAAATTGATACCCAATGCTGAGTCCACTTTGGACTTCAAGGTTTACCCCCTAAATCAAACCAAACAAGAGCAGCTGGACAAGTTCCTTGATGAGAACTTAAGCTCAGGACATATTCGACTGTTGAAATCCCCCTTCACATCCCTGTTCTTCTTTGTAAAGAAGAAAGATGGTTCCCTTCACCTGGTTCAGGATTACTGGAAGCTGAATGAGATGATGATCAAAAATCACTATCCACTTCTGCTAATCTCAAACTCATTGACAAGTTACAGGGCACCAAATACTTTTCAAAATTGGATGTCAGATGGGGATACAATAATGTGTGGATTCAAGAAGGAGATGAGGAAAAGGCCACATTCCACACTAACTGCAGGCTCTTCAAACCAACAGTCATGTTCTTTGGGCTGACCAATTCCCCAGCTACATTCCAATGAATGATGAATGTCATCTTTCAGGACCTCATTGCTGGGGGAAAAGTCACTATCTACCTAGATGATATTTTGATCTTTGCCAAAACTCTGGAAGAGCATTGACAAGTTGTTAAGCAAGTATTATAACAATTACAAGAAAACAAGCTATTTCTCAAAGTGGAGAAATGTGAATTTGAGGTGTTAAGAATGGAATACCTAGGGGTCATCATCAGTGAAGACATCATCTGAATGGACCCCATCAAAGTTGCTGGAATAGCAGAATGGCTGATACTGACCAAGAAAAAGGAGTTACAATCCTTTTTAGGATTTACAAACTTCTATCACAAATTCATATGTGATTACTTGAAAAATGTCTGACTATTGACCCAATTAACTGGGAATGCTGAGTGGAGATGGAAAAAGAAACAGGAGCAAGCCTTCACCCAACTCAAATTTCAGATGACTGCCAATGTCATCCTTGCAATCCCATCAGATGATGAAAAATTTAGGGTTGAAGCTAACACCAGTGATGGAGCTATAGGGGCAGTGCTCAGTCAATATCAGAATAATAAGTGGAGACCAGTGGTGTTATGTCCAAGATATTAACTGCCATGGAATGCAACTATGAGATCTATGACAAGGAATTACTAGCAATCATGCTTGTGCTTGAGGAATAGTGACATTACTTAATGGGTGCCAAGGCAGAGATCAAAATCTGGACAGATCATCAGAACCTCCAGTATTTCTGAAAACCACAGAAGTTAAACTGATGACAAGCTTGGTGGGTAACAGAGCTCACCAAGTATCACTTCATACTATAGTATAAGTTGGGAGTAGCCAACCAAAAAGCCAACCTACTTAGCCAATGAGATGATTATGACTAAGGAAAAGAGGATAACCACAACATAGTCATCCTTACTGCAGAATATTTCTGCACACTTATCCTGCCCACTTCTGATGAGCAACAAGAGAGGATTTGAGATGCAACCAGACAGAAGAATCTATGGGATCACAGAATCTCCAACTCCCTTGACCATGAGTGAGGTATCACCCAAGCACAGGGAATATTATACTATGATGGATGTATCTATATTCCCCAAGATGAAAATCTACAAGAAGAAATCATTACCTGCCACCATGACCATATAATGGCAGGACACCCTAGTATAGCAAAGATGACTGAACTTGTACTTCTAGAATATTGGTGGCCAAAGCTAAAGAAGGATGTGGAACAATATATCAAAGGATGCAAAGTGTACCAACACACTAAGAGTAGTACCGAGGCTAAAGCCACCCCCCTTCATCTGAATACCATCCCCACCTCCCCTTGGATGCACATCTTGGTCAATATGGTAACCAGACTTCCCAAATCCAATGGCTATGACACATTACTAGTCATAGTAGACTGGTTCTCTAAAGCAATTATACTGGTTGCATGCCATGAAGAACTCTCAGCCAAGGGATGGGCACAAATTCTCCAAGACCATGTCTGCGCTAAACACAGGATGCCACAAGTAGTCATCTCCAACCACAGACCTCAGTTTCTTTCCACATTTATGTAGGAATTATACTGAATGTTAAACATCTCACTGAATATGTCCACTGCATATCACCCCCAGACTGATGGGCAGATAGAGTGGGTTAACCAGGAAATTGAGAAATACCTTCGCATTTTTATTAACCACTGACAAGATGACTAGAGCAAATGGTTACCCCTTGTGGAATTTGCTCATAACAATTGCATACACTCAGCAACCAGCAAGAGTCCATTCATGACTCTGTATGGCCAAAACCCCTGACTAATCCCCAATTCCATTCAAGAAACCCTGTTTGCCAACCCAGCTGCCATGAAATTCACTGAAACCATGGTACAAGTCCATAAAGAAGTACAGGAGGCATTAGAAAAGTGGCCACACAGATGAAAAAGCAGTATGAAAAAGGGAAATGAGCAGCACACAACTATAAAATTGGGAATAAAGTTTGGCTGGATACCACCAACCTTCATCTTCCACAGCCTAAAACAAAACTTGATGATAAATGAACAGGACCATTTGAAATTCTCAAAAAGACCAGCACAGCAGCATACAAACTGAAACTGCCACCACATTGGAAGATTCATCCCCGATTCAATGAAAAGCTATTGACACCCTATATACTGCCCACATTTCCTAATCAACAATAGCTGCCACCACTGCCTCCTGACATTATTGATGGACAGGAGGAATACAAAATTGAAGAAGTGCTGGACTCATGCACCTGTTTGGTCTGTGCAAAAAGGGGACAACCATTGAAAGTGGTCACAGACTACCTTGTCAAGTGGAAGGGATGGACCTAGGAGCATAACTCATGGGTCAGAGAAACAGAAATAACAAACACACAAGAAGTAATCACCAAATACAAGAAGACCATACAATAGGAATGAGTGGTGGACATTACCAAAATTGTAACACCAGAAAAAGTGGTGATCACCATACTCAACCATGAGTATTCAGAAAATAGAGATGTAGCTTACCTAGCACAGTGAAAAGATGGAGTCTGATGATGGATAAAAAATCTGGACAAAAACCAATGGAAATCACTAATAGATGCATACTGGATTACCCAAGTATCATCTCAATATGACACCCCTGAAGAGCCTTAACAGTTGGGATGACTGCTTTAACAAGGAGGTAATGTTATGATTTTTCCATTTTCCATTTTCCAATCTTATCCTCTATCTAATTGCTATTGCATGTTTTCACTCTTATCACACCCATCAATTATCCATGGCAATTGCCTACCAAACACACCTTTAACTTCCCATTCACCCATGCCAACCATATGGACACATCTATACTTAGCTTTCTATTCATGCATATAAGTAGATAGTTCACATTGTATGTTCTCTATCTTTCAACTAAAGCTTACTTCTATACCACATCTTCTCCATAAGATCCCAAGACCATAGCCATATCCCTCTGGGTGATTGTCTGAATACAAGACAGCCCTAAGGATTACACATGTCTAAAGATCACATGGAACATGGGTGTAACATGAGCAAGAAGCAGGTGCAGTTGACAGGCAATGTTGGTGCACTGGGTATGAAGGATCAGGGGATGTTACACCTATTATTCTTGAAATGTGATGTATCTTGTCCTATAGATGGAATCAGAATTCATATGGGTGAAATGGAAAGAAAAACTTATGCAGCACCAGACAGCTTTGGTAACTCATTGAACATGGGCAGGTCCCCAACCAGCGGCCTTGTAGACTTTATCCACTCTTAGCATGTCATACATGGTGGATGCATGGACTACTGTCTATGTCATTGGTACATTCTCTATGGGTTTGAATGTAAACTGGGCAATTTCTTAATGCACAGATATGCTGCAGGAGACAAGGTTGTGAAGTGAATGAAAAAAAAGCAGGTCCCATCTGCAAGAATGTATCCACTTTATAGGATCAGAAGCCATGCATATGACAGTAAGTGGAATATTCATAGAAGCAGATCTGTTGTTGGTCATCATATCCTATCTGACATTTTGCTTTCTGGAATGTTTCTGATAGTTATGTGCCCTGTGTCCCTTGTCACCTCATGACTGTGATTTTACCATTCATGGTAGACAAAATACCTGAGGGATTATGTTCTTTTTTATCATCCTCAACCCTAGTGTTCTGGCATTCTTTCTTGGTTCAAAGCAGTTTTACAAACTGTGAAAATGGACACAGAATACTTCTGAGGTTCTTTTATGGTTCTGGGCAGTTGTACAGACTTCAATAATAGTTTGGGACAGGGTTCTGCATGTTCTGGCCATCCAGGGGTGATCAAACCCCAAACCTGGCATCTACATCTAAATATACATGCATGTACACCCACTATACACAAGTGCAGACACATCTCAGGTGCTCCATATGTGTTTAATTGACTTTACTCAATGATACATGTCTTACTGAGACAGAAATTCTGTATCATGCTCAGCATACACAGACACAGACACATCTTGGGTGTTCCATATGCATTTAAGTGGCTCCATCCAATGATATATATTCCACTGAGATGGAAAATCTGTATCATACTCAGTGAAGAGCATACCTCAGATACTCACTTCTGCACTGACAATGTGTAGAGTATATGCTAATGACTCACTCTTGCCATGCTAGTGGCTATGCTCATGAGTATGGGCTCCCTCTGAGGCAGATGCTTATAAACGCACTCAGAAAATTTCAAGACTATTCAAGGGAGATGTCTTGGCCATAGCTATCACATTCTAGAATGAAGGATACCCTAATTCACCAAGATTGGGACTATGGAAATTGTGAACTGCTTACAGGTCCTCATCCACTATATTCTTGTTTCCTTCTTCATCATATTCACTATCCCATCTGCTTGCCTACACCTGTCTATAGGTGGATTCAACCTCCCAATCCACTATGATTTGGCCATTAGGGGACATTCTTATGACAGGGATAATGGCAGCTCTGTATACATCTCCCAGCACTGAGTCATCTGCTTCCACTGCATATGCTTTTTCAAAAGCTTGTACCTTCTTTGCATTGTGGTCATCTTGGATGTAATGGTATTCATAGCATATAAGAGTTGTCATCCACCCAAACCAATATGGGCTCAGGAAAAAGGCTACTTATTTGATAAGGGTCAGGTTGGGGATGTCTACATTGAAGGACTGATAGACAACAATATCAGTGCCTTGCATATGGGTTTCACATGCCTCATACATCCACTGTCAGTCAAATGAGTAGGGAGTCTGGAGAAAACAATGGCAAGGGCACTCACATTGTATGCAAGATAGTTGTTCAGCCAGTCCACTATCTGCTCTCCAGGGATCTGCATTGGGAAGTGCACAGCAAGTATTTCAGTTGGTGCAGAAAAATAGCAGACTGCAAGGTGATGATAACCTTCTCTATGAAAGTATTTGCTTCTTGACTTTTCCAGGCATCCATGCACATCCTGAGGTATGTGAGGGCAGATTCAACATTCATAAAGTCAATGTGACTAGAGAGAAATTAGGCTCAGAGAATAATATATATAGCAGTATGTTCTTCTAGGGTGGGATTCTATCTTTCATCCTAGCCTGTCATACCTCTACACTATCAACTAAATACTGCCATGATCATGTCCATGATTGGGTGGATGAGCAGAGATGCTCACAATATCTTCTCCCCCAAGTTGTGCTGCACCATATATACATGTGCACTTCTGCCAAGCCACAGGACTAACAACAACCATCTGCTCAGTTAATGGGAATACAGAACTAAGGATCCACTAGAAATGAAGGAAATAAAAGTCAGGGGACAATTAACTGTTATTCACACAGCTATCTATTGTCAGTAACCCACTTTTCCACCAGACCAGGAACCAGGGGTGAATGGACTGCTATCTGCACTACCATCCACTATCAGTAATCTGTTTTTTTACTAGAACATAATAGATGGCCATCTGCCCATGCCTCTGCCTTAATATCATCAAGCATGATGATCCTATATGGTTTTCCTTTAGGAGAATCATTTAGGAGTGTAAAAAGGGGGTGAACACAATGGAGCAGGTCACTACTTAGCAAGATTATCAGAGCAGACAGGCATAGGGGTAAGAAGTTGGAGAAGTATAAAAGCACCAATGTAACTAGAGAATAAATCAATCAAGCTTATAGCATACTAAAGGAATAAATTTCTTATCCAAGCCTCCAGCTTAGCATACTTTAGCAGCCTCATACCTAGTATCACTAGCAGACAGTGCAGAAGCTCATTGTTATTGCTCAGAAATTGCTCTCATAACTTAAATCTCTTGAAAGGACATTCAGTCCCATTCTTTCACTCTTCTCTACTATCAGAAGCAGATTCATACTGATCTGAAGTGGGTGGTTCTTGCACCTCCTCATATACTTATGGTATACAAAAGATCTTGCAAAAGCAAACTGTAATTCTCTCACCAGAGAGTTTGCCAGCCTTACAAGAATGATGTTCCCTACTATTCCCACTCCCCCACTGATTCACAATATGCAGCCTTTGACACCCATGACTGACATTATGCCTCAGACAGCTGCTCTGACTCCCCAACACTCAGTTACTCTGAGCAAGAAGAATGAGATCAGACTATCTGGGAATATACTCAGCTAGAGTATCTCTAGGTTCCCACTAAGCCAAAAGTCATCATCATCATCCCTTCTTCCATAAATCATACCATTGCCCCTAAGCATTGAGACCAAATCATTGCAGTCCTCAATCAACTCAGGATCCACATCTGGAAAGCATGGAATGAGTATCATTGCAAGCATATACTTGCTCTTGACTCCCACCACATATTTAGTGGCCAGTTACTAGAAGAGGATAATAAGATCTATCACCAAAGATGATACTAAAATGCTATTCAGAATATCCCAGAGGAGTGGGTAAGAGTCTTTGAAAAAGAGACCATTGCCAACCATCAAAGTGAGTGATCCCAGTGGCCATATTACCATTACTGACCCATTGCTGAATATACTCTTCCCCCACTCACTGAGCTGGAGCAAATATCCTATGGAGAACACTTCTCCATGAAATATGACAGAACCCAGACAGAAGCCCTCCAACAAGGAGTGAGGGACATCCCCCTCATTGAGCACCTTGTTGAGTGTTGGCAGTACACCACTGATGGACCAGGAGATTCTGCAAGCACTAGATCAAGAGTTCATGGAAATCTAGGGTATAAAGTATATAGCTCTTACTTCAGACCTCACCTGGAGACTAACAAAGATGGGGAGGCTATACCAAGAAACAGAAGATGAAACAAGTAGGGAGAAAATCCTTAAGCACAGTGTAATAGAACAGGTGCTTCTATTATTTAATAAACAATATTCCCTTTACCTATATAAGATGCTGCCCCCTCTCTGATTATCAACCAATCTGCTACCTGACTCTCTGCAACCCAATGCCAGAATGCCAGGAAGCTTATTTGTTGGTACCAGTCACATGATGGCTGGTGCAGGATCTTCCATGGCCTCAGACTCTAGTGGATCCACCTCAGTCTGAATCCTAGGAACTAGGCCAATTTATAGAGATTCTCCTATTGGCCCTGATGATCCTAGGTACTCTCTGGATACCAAAGATCTGGAATAATGGTCCCTACCTCAGGGACCACCAAAATGGAAGTACAAGCCACCCCCATGATAATCTAGTGGGGATATGGCTGACAAGGCATCCTGGACTGGATGCTGACCTGAACTGGTTCACAAACCTGAGATCTTCAAAGGTGACTCAAATGATATTGACCAGTTCATAATGGACTGTGAAGTGTACTTCCAGGTATACAGTGCCCACATGTTCCCTGACCCTTACAAGGTTGTATTCACTCAGTTATACTTTGATGGCTGAGTAAATTCCTTGAAGAAAATCTCACCTCAGATCAAATTCAGCCCTCCAAGTCACCCATGGCCTCTTTATTCTTCTTCATCAAAAAGAAGGATGGAAAGCTATATCCTGTTCAGGACTGTTATAAGCTCAATGAGATGATAATTAAAAATTGATACCCTCTTTCTCTCATCTCTGAGCTAATGGACAAGCTTGGAAGCACCAAATACTTCACCAAATTGGACATATGATAGGAATATAATAATGTGTATATCAAGAAAGACAACAAATGGAAGGCTGCTTTTAGAACTAATCAAGGGCTGTTCAAGCCCACAGTAATGTTGTTTGGTCTCACCAATTCCCCTGCCACTTTCCAGTGGATGATGAACAATATTTTCAAGGATCTCATCACTACTGGAAAAGTCACAGTCTATCTCAATAACATCCTTATCTTTTCAAAAATACTAGAAGAACATTGACACATTGTCCAGTGCATTGTAGAACTGCTTTGGAAACACAAGTTGTTCTTGAAGGCCAAGAAATGCAAGTTTGAAGTACTCAAGACCAAATACCTTAGGGTTATTATTGGCAAAGGATCCATTCACATGGACCCAGTCAAGGTCACTAGTATCACTGAATGGCTGATTCCATATGGAAGCATATTCTAGTGAGAGGGCAATTGGTGCTATTTTGAGCCAAGAACAAGATGGAAAATGGAGGCTGGTTGCATTTTTATTAAAAGTGCTGATCATCACTAAGAAAAATTATGAAATATATGATAAGGAATTGCTCACCAATATGCTCACCCTTGATGAATGGAGACATTATCTCATGGGCACTTGTAGATTTCAAGATCTGGATAGATTATCAAAACCTACAGTACTTCCAAAAACCTCAAAAGCTTAACTGTCAGCAAGCATGATGGGTCATGGAACTTGTAGAGTATCACTTCACACTCCACCACAAGCTGGAGACTGCCAACAAGAAGGCAGACCTTCTTAGTCAATGGGTGGATCACAAGCAAGGCAAGGATGACAACCAGGAGGTCATTATCCTCAAAGCCAAATTCTTCAATACAATGATTATGCTGATAGAAGAGGAAGTCTAGGAGCATATCAAGAGTGTGACCTGTGATCACCAGAAATGGGATGAAGGGATTGCTAAAGCCCTTAACCACAAAAGAGGAATGAAGATGGAAGATGGATTTATCTTCTATTACCAAAGGATCTATGTTCCCCAAAATCATACACTACATAGAGAGGTTGTTGCCCAGTGTCATGACCATATCATGGCAGGACACCCAGGAGTGGAAAAGATGAAGGAGTTAGTACTACAGGACTACTGGTGGCCCAAGATGAATATGAGGTTGAGACAATTCTCAATGACAGACTCTGCAAAGTCTGCAGACAAAGAGGCCAACCATCAAGAATGGTTACCAACTAACTTGTCAAGTGGAAGGGCTATGGAACAGAGGAAAACCAGTGGGTCACAAAAAGGAACTTAGGCAACATAAAAGGAGTGATGGAAGTCCAAGCAGTTGTGGTCACTTCCACCAAATCCACAGTCATCATTGATGCAAAGAAAACTGGAGATAAATGGTGATATATAGTCAAGAAATATCCACAAATTGAGTACTGGCACTACAAGGAGGAAATCCCAGAGTTAACAGCACTCATCAATGACTACTGGAAGGCAAATGATGAGAGAACCAATGGAATGGAGATGATGATGCATGAAATGCATGAGGAACCCCTTTGGAAGGACTGATAGTCAGGTCATAATGACAGTTGGGATGCCTGTCTTAACAAGGGGGTATTGTTACAATTTCTCCTATTTTTCACACTTATCTTATCTTTTATCTGGGCACTGATCTTATCATATCTAATCTCAGTGCCTTTTGCTAGCCTTACACTGGGTATGTAAGAAATATGATCTGTTGAACCAGAGAGCTCTGCCCCAGGGCCAGGAAGGGTTTGAAACAGTACAAGCATGCCATGTTGTGGCAAGTGGGTATGATTGGGTTTACCTGGTAGCCAGGTTATGAGCTCATATCTACCAGGAAGTGAGCTTATACCTGCCTGGTTTGTATCAGCAAGGGTAATAATAGAACCTGGGAAGATTAGAAATGTAGATAGAAGTAGAATAGTATAAATACTAGCCTATAGTAGCAGGACAGCATTTTTCTGGCCCCTGGAACACTACCAAGTGAATAGTGTGGGTTTTATTGGCTAAGAGCTTCGAGTCACAGACTCACCTGGAATAGAATTAAGTGACCTGTGTTTAGTACAAGTAAACTGCAACCAGGCAGTTAGTACACATTCAGGAACTGCATCAGGTAGCCCATCAGTGACAGATTGCATTCAGTAGCACAGAAAGTATAAACTTGTGTCGCTTCAAGCATATTCAATCAAATAAAACTTCTATTCAATTGCAACCCAGACACTAGTATCTACAGTACAAGCATTCACCAAGTGTAACTTACCCCCTTCGAACCGCAATTGTTGAGTGTGTTAGTGTGTGTAGTGTTATAGCACTTCACACTTCTAGTACAGTCACTACCTTTCAATGATAGCATTTAACAGTGCTTACCATTGTCATACCTGATGACATTAAGAACTTGCAACCCTCTCCTCATCACGTCATTATACTTCTATCTGATGGCGCTGTATTTAGATTACTATCACATCTTGGCCCGCAATCCTGGGGTTCCAGAAAGAGTGCACATGTTCTCCAAGTGTGAAGTAAAGAGCTTGTGGTCGTCTATCCTGTGTAGCTATCGAGCTATCGTGTAACGGGTGGTCGTCTTTGCCCAGAACCTATCTTCACCGGTTGGAACCTGAGAGCTAAGCTTTGCTTCCGAATTATTTGTTAGCTCCAGCACCCGACGCATCTAGAAGGCCATCATTCCATGCTTGTGTAAGATATGTAAGTTCTCCTTTACCCGCATGTATAGTCGCGATAACTTTAGAGTCAAAAAATGACCACGGAGAGCACGGAGATCAATATTGCTTGAGGCTACGGAGCTGTGGGCGCTGTACGTTTTCAAACTTTCAGAGAGTCATGGGATCATATCCGAGTTATCATTTCTACAGAAACCTATACACAACGTTGTGCATTATGCATCCCGGCTTTGATGGCGCCCCGCCACATTCAATTAGTGTGCGTTTGTTTGGAATGACTTTGGGGTACACTTGTCCGGAGACATCGGATGGCATCCAATGATAGGTGCGCGGTTCGTCTAGCCCCTGTTTATTTATTTCATTTACGGTTTCGATTCTCCGCAGGCAACTGTTTGGCATCATATTCAAGGTCACGAATATTTTTTGAATACCGATTTTCACAGCTCGATGATGGAGTAGCGCTCATCAATATCTAGATGGACTGTCTGCCAAGTATCATCTCAAGGAAAGAAACTAGGTGCGGCTGTCGTGGTTGACACAATCTAATTTCTTATGACAGCCTTGTACAGGAAAACCTACTGCGCACCCGTCAAGACTGTACTAGCAATAATAGATGATCCCGTAACAGGCTTGAGTAGAATGTAGGAATTTACGAAACCCTATGTACTAATCTTGGCATATATAAGCGAGCCTGGAGCATCAGCCATGGACACACATCGACCTATCATGGATACTCTGAGCCAATCTGCACTCCACCTTGCCGCCCAGCAGCCTCTTACCATCCCATCTTTGGACCTTAACAACATCCAGGGTGATATTCTGTAAGGACTCCTTCGTCTATTACACTGTTCCGTACTTACCACAACTTCACAAGCGGTGGGTTACCGAAGAAGACAGAGACCTGCTTCTTCTTCCAGATCACCAACCCCAATTCATTCAAGGCCCACCTAAAGCTATTCATCCCCCTCATAAAGACGACTGCACAAGTCGTTGCTGATCGGAAAGCTATCAATGACCAAAAGAAGAAGACTCCTCATGGCCAAAAACCTTCTCTCATCCCGATGGTCGGCGTCAACATCGCCTTCTCTCGCTTCGGTATCGACAAGGTGAGCCTTCCGTACTCCATGATCAAGAACTTGCGACACGGCACTAACATTTCCTTCCACCCAGCTCGGCATCACTGATGCTGACGCTCTTGATGATTCTGCCTTCAAGAGCGGCCAACTGAAAGACGCCGCTGTGAACCTTGGCGACAAACTCGGAGACGACTCTCTTCCAGATTGGGAGCCTGCGTTCAAGGAGAAGATTGATGCAATTATCCTCGTCGCCGGTGATAGCCATCTGACCGTCAACAAGAAAGTTCTCGAGATCCAGGCTCTTTTTGGAGCCTCCATTCTTGAGGTTACCCACATCCAAGGCGATGTCAGGCCGGGGGCTGTATCGGCACACGAGCAGTCAGTATCCCTTCTCCTATTTTCATCTCTTACTCCAAGTCTGACGTGGTTATTATTAGCTTTGGGTTCCTTGACGGTATATCAAACCCGTCTGTCATTGGATTTGATAAAAATCCACTTCCGGGTCCGAAACCTGTAAGAGCAGGTGCCCTGCTCACTGGAGAGGATGGAGACTTAAGAGCGGTAACTAGGCCGGGCTGGGCGAAGGATGGGAGCTTCCTGGTCTTCCGGTACCTGTTCCAGCTCGTGCCAGAGTTTGATGATTTCTTGGAGAAGCATCCTATTATTGCTCCTGGGCTTTCACACGAAGATGGTAGCGAGCTGAGGGGCGCGAGGATGGTCGGAAGGTGGAAGAGCGGTAAGTTTAATTTGTTTCTCCTTCTTTTGAACGAAGTCTCATTGTATCTACGCTAGGTGCACCCATCGGTACGCTAACACTGCTTGCTTGAATCCTTCGCATTCTAATGTACTGTATGTAGACATCACGCCACTCAAAGATGATCCCGAATTGGCTGCCGACCCTCAGAGGTATGTAATCTTCTATTCAATGGTACCGTTCGTCATACTTATTCCATATCAGGAACAACGACTTTAGTTTCCAAGGGGAGCGCGACAACCAGTCCCGGTGCCCGTTTGCTGCCCACATTCGCAAGACCCTACCTCGTGCCGACCTCGAAGACGCAACCCCCCCGATATCGATTGAGAACAGACGAATACTCCGTCGCGGTATCCAGTTCGGACCTGAAGTCACATAAAGCGAGAAAGAAGAGGCAAAGACGCAACACGGACGAGGACTGCTGTTCATCTGCTATCAGAGCAGTATCGTCGATGCATTCCAGTTCATTCAGCAGAGCAAGCGAACTGTTACTTGATGATTGAGCGAGACTGACCTTGACGTTCGTAGGTTGGGCAAATAACGTCAACTTTCCACCGTTTGAGCAAACGCCTGCTACGCCTGGGTACGAAATAATTATCGTCATCCCCCGATGATCTCCCGGTACTGATTGTTTCTATTCGTAGATTCGATCCTATCATTGGACAAGCTGGGAACGGAGGGATCAGAACTTTGTCGGGAACAAACCCTGCTGATCCCGATGTCGAGCTTACTTTGACGGAAGAGTTTGTTGTTCCTCGTGGCGGGGAATACTTCTTCACGCCTTCTATCAAGAGTTTGAAGAAGACTTTTGCGAGGGTTTGACGTTCCGATCCCCTCTTCCGAATCTTCATATTGAAGTTATGTAACAGTATCCTGTATTCAATGGACCGTTGTACTTTTTCGTTTTATGTTATTTCTTGAAAATTCCGATATAATGTCCGATGACTTCTCTCCACCTGTAGATGAGTAGTAGTCCATCGTTTTCGCGAGGACCAGGTGTGCAGTACGGCTGAATTACTTCGAAAGCGAGCTCTCGTCCGGATAACCTGAGCGTCAACATCTAATATTCTTCGGCCCGGGATGTCAATGCTGTGCATCGGATCAGCGTACCGCATTATGATTCATATGGGCGTAATAGCGTGTCAAAAAATCAAATAGGCACAAGTGGTCTTTTTCCGGTCACGGCTTACCTTTAAGTGCGTACGTTTGCTTGCATCCTCCCACAACTTAAGCGATAAGGAAATATACACATCAGTGTGCTGTTGCTAGCGTAGATGTTCGGATCTGATCTGAGGAACGGGCTGGGAATAGGAATGCTGGGCTGGGTTGGGCTAGGTATTTCGGGCTTGGGCTGGGCATTGGAGGGTTAGGTAATGGTAATGTGTGAGCCCAAGCCTTGAGCCCACCAGAGCTCTCTATCAGGGCCGGACTTTCAAGGGCGGGGTCGCGGACTTTAATCCTGACCTGTATCACTAGTTGGGGGGTGGTTGAACGGGCGAATATTGTTTCGGCGGTTACCATTAGCCTTGCCGATTTCTTTGTCGTGTTGGACCAAACGCCGTAAGCTTCTTGTTCATCTGCTTTACCTGTTTCTTTGTTGCCATTTCACTTTGGTGTTTTGTTCATTGATTCGTTCTTCAGTAGCAAGTGGGCTATCCTCAATGCTCAGGTACGCTCCCTTCGTAAACTGATAATTGGCGGTACCTTACCGCATGTATAGGGGAATTATCCCCGTTCCGGAGAATGGATGATGATGTCCTTCAAGTTGAAAATGATCGTCGGTGGCGCAGAGCTGTTCAACCCTGTACCAATACCAAGGACATCAATATGAGGTTCTCACGACTCATTTCTATTCAGTTGGGTTGAGCTTGGACACAGTTTGATACGGAACAAAAGACATTACTATATGAAGCCCAAGGCTTGAAGGTCCAAGACCCAAAAGACCCAACAGACCTTGGTCGAGGTTGGAGGTGTAGGTGATCAGGAAGGAACCCATTCAATCTTAACAGGGTTCATCTCCGTCGATATCGTTGGGTTGGATATCTGAAACTCATATTTCACACTATTAAAGTGCGACATTACCTCTCGCGTCCCCTTACTCATGGCTTATTTTCCCGGCGACACGATCATCGACGTCTTCCGTCACATCTGCTCTTCTGAACACGCCTACCGCGACGCGCTGAAGTGTGGAGAAGATCGATGGACCTACGCAGAATTGGACTCTATCACGCGTGTCATTGGACAGCGATTTGAAGAGGAATATGGGCCTCGTCCAACTGTTGCCTTTATTGGCGAAAACCATCCTTACATTTTTGCCTGTTTTCTTGCAGTATGGCGTATTGGCGGTATAGTTGCGCCCATCGATCATCATGCGCCAAAGCATATGCTGGAAGCTATGCTTCGGATCTTGAATCCTAGGGTTGTAGTGGTCCCTTCGAATGTCATCGCCACTCAGACTGTAGTCAACGGTACGGATTCTATTTGATTTTCTGACAGTCATTCTTAATTTATTCAGAACTGTCTATTCCTCTCCACGTCTTCGACGCTGAGGGCGGAATGCCCGCCAATTATAAACAGCAGTCTTCACAGGACAGCAAAATCTTCTCTACTGGTCGCTCTGACCCGTCCGACACATGTCTCCTTCTCTTCACCTCTTCAGCATTCGTTATCTCACATCTCAAATGCGTACCGTTAACACATGCCGCAGTCATGGACCGCTGTCGGTCACATATCTCCTGGTTTCAGAGAAATTTTACTCATCAGTCCTTTGACCACCTCCGCGTTCTTGGCTGGTCCCCGTGGTCCCATGCCATCGGGTTGAGTTACGATATTGGAGCCTGCACCATCCTGACAGCAGGATGTTACATCTTCGCATTGATGCCAACCGGATATCAAGCCGCTCATCAGCGATTGATACGATCTCGTACTCTAGCCGAACTCCTTTTTGATGCTATATTGGGGGAGAATGCCGACATTTTTGCTGGGGTTCCTTGGTTCTTTGAGGTTCTTAGGGACGGATGGGCCAAGGAGACTGATGTCGTTCGTAAAACGTGTATTTCAGATTCCCTTAGAAGCTTTAAGACTCTAGCAGCTGGCGGTTCTACCACGAACGCGGATGTTTTGGAATGGTCGCAGCAGCTCGGGCTACCCTTGGTTCTTGTAATTGGAATGACGGAATTCGGAGGTATTTAGATGTTTCTCTTTCCTCCATATGGTTAAACTCACTTCATCTGAATTCCATAGGATCATTGTTTCATGGGTTGCCACCTCAAGCTGAGGGTGAAAATGGTTGGGACATTGATGACTGTCTTATTTCTGACGCCATTCTATACATCAACGACAAAGATAGTGCGGAGAAAGGAACAGGTTAGCATCAGGCTTTAGTATTACTAACGGCTAACAGTGCTCTCCAGGCGAGTTATGGATTACCAGCGAAACCATCACTAAGGGCTACTTACACCACGATTCGCCGGTTTTTTCAGCGGACGCCGAAGGTAGAATTACCTTCCACACAGGCGACATATACACCAGGACGCCCAAGAACAAGTTGGTTTGGAAAGGCCGAAAGGAGGACTTCATCCAGGTTTGGCCTTTTCTGCAGCTGTAGGAGCCATGCTAATCGTATATTCTTTTCGTAATTATCAGCTAGATTCTGGAGAAATAATGGACCCAAGGATTCACGAGAAAACGTTTGACGATATCCCGGTCGTTACCCGGTCATGCATCGTTGGGAATAATTTCCTTCGTGGCTCATCCCAGTTTGTGTGTTTGATCATAGAGCTCACGCAGGAGACCACGTTAACACCAGAGGAGGCATACGAAGAGGTCACCAAGACTGCAGCTACAGTCAATAGATCTTTGCCTCCTCCATTACGCATACTGTGGAGTCGCATCATTATGCTTGGAGCCGGTTCATCAATTCCATTGAACAGGAAGCACCTGATCTGGCGTAAGAAGCTGGAGAGTCTATTCGGGGATCTTGTCAAAGGATTATCTACTGCGCCTTCTCCTGCAGCCACCTCTTCTCAACTCTCCGGGTCTTGGACTGCCGACGCCGCAAAAGACACCGTAATCCAATCTGTGTCGATCGCGTTGGGATTATCTGAAGATACCCTTCTCGCGCACGCTGATGCAGGTTTTGCTGAGGTACCGAAGGCGATTCCTTCCCTTTAATAATGTATTGATTTCTAATCTAGCTTGGAATGGATTCTGCCATGGCATTGATGATCATCAATTCCATAAACCGCCGGCTGCACCTTGATCTTCCTCTTAACGCTTGTCATACTTACATCGATCTCGAATCCTTGGTTCATGCAGTTCACACGAAGCTCGGACTCGTCGATGTCCCAAAAATCGGTGGCTCGCAAGGCCTTCCATTCTCAAGGTCAATTGATGAGGTGGTAGTCGTTGGCCAGGCTATGCGCCTTCCCGGAGATATCAATAACGTGGAATCGTTCTGGAATGCCCTCGTTAAGAAGCGTGAAGACCTCATTATTCCGATACCATCTGACCGATGGGACCATAAAAGCTTTTATACATCCTCTAAACCTACCCATCCTTGCCACATAACGTTCGAAAAAGCTGGTTTTATCGATTGTGCCAGCTTCGACAATAGTTTCTTCGGAATCAGCGCTGCGGAGGCATTATCTATATCGCCGAGTATCAGGTTAACCCTCGAGGCTGCGTTTGAAGCTCTGGAAAATGCCAATATCGCGCAGTCAAGTGTCAAGGGGACTAACATGGGTGTTTTCGTTGCTACTGGATTGGATGAAGGTTATCAACAGCTGATGTTTCTCGACCAAGGTTATGGAGGTAGTTAACTTTTAGCCTGACTTTTAATGTGACTGACTGTACTTTCAGCGTATACTCGTTATTACGGCACTGGCATCGCCAACAGCACTGCTTGTGGTAGAATCAGCTAGTAAGTTGAATTTAGTCTCTGTCTTGGGATGAACGCTTGTTCTGATTCTTAATGGTAAGTCTTCTGGACGTCCACGGACCGTCTATAGCGATCGATACTGCTTGCAGTGGTAGCCTTGTCGCGCTTGACCAAGGTATGGTATGCTAAAATTTAATTCATTTCATGCTCAAAGATTTTGCATAGCCGTCAATTACCTGAACTCTGGAGGAGAATCCGCCATTGTAGTCGGTGTAAACACACATTCCTGGTGCGCCATATGTATCTCACGTGTTCACGTGTCTCGTTTCTTACCAAAAATATAGGCCAGGGACTTTTGGGTGAAAATCTTTCCGCAACTTACATAGCTGCAAGAAGCTGATCTTAATTTTTAGGTTTCTTTCAGCACAACAAATGACGTCCACAAATTCTCGGTGTGCCACATTCACTAACAAAGCTGATGGGTCAGTTCTTCTATTACTCTCGGTTTCTTTTCAGAACTTACGTTCTCTCCAGATATGTTCCTTCCGAGGCTGTTGTAGCCATGGTCCTTAAAACCCGACAAGCTGCTCTACGGGATAGCGACAATATCCTTGGTGTTATCAAGTCCACAAGCACACTTCATAATGGCCGTAGCCAGGGAATAGTTGCTCCTTCATCTTCGGCGCAGTCATTGTTGCAGAGATCGCTCCTAAGTAAAGCTACAATGAAGCCATCAGATATCGAGTGCGCTTTATTTCATTGCCTACATTGCCTACTCCGCTTAGTGCTGACGTATTCTTAGCTTTATTGAAGCACACGGCACTGGTATGTGTACAAAAAAGACGTCGTCGATCCATGAGCTGATTGATATATTCAGGAACATCGCTCGGAGACCTGATCGAGGTAGAAGGAATCAACGACGTGTTCAAAAATAGTCACACCACGGAGCGTCCATTGATCATTGGTGCAGCAAAAAGCTGTGTGGGACATACAGAGACAAGCTCGGGTCTAGTTGGAATGGTAAAGGCTCTAGCGTCTCTTTCTCGTCGATCTGTACCCGGCTTGACGCATCTCACCGCGTCCAACCTGAATCCGACTATTGACTGCTCTCTCATTCCCATGCACATACCTCATCAACCTGTAGAATTGCCAAAAGGAAACAGTCCACTGCGTGCTCTTGTCCTGTATGTTTCATTCACATGTACATGTTCGCTGTTGTTAACAATTGGCCAACAGAGCATACGGATTTGCCGGTACCATTGCCGGTGCCGTAATTGAAAGTCCCGAGCCCCGAGATGATTGTTCCGTCTCAACACAGAGCTCAGAACCCATGCTCTTCGTCGTGAGCGCCAAGTCTGAAACAGCGCTAAAGTCTTACATTCAAAAGTACATCGACTTTTGTGCATCGGCAGAAGAGGAACAATTCAAATCGATCTGTTATACCAGCTGCGTGGGGAGAGAGCATTATCGGTTCCGGTTTGCTTGCGTTGTTAGCACGATGGAGGAGTTAATTGAAAAGCTGGAGGAGCGGTTAACTAATCTTACAGATACCCGGCCATCAAATCTAAAGACTATCTTTGGATTTTCAGGCCAGGGATCACAGCACGCTGGAATGGCTCGCGACCTAGCCA
Source organism: Desarmillaria ectypa (assembly GCA_030407005.1). Classification (NCBI taxonomy): domain Eukaryota; kingdom Fungi; phylum Basidiomycota; class Agaricomycetes; order Agaricales; family Physalacriaceae; genus Desarmillaria; species Desarmillaria ectypa. The sequence continues at coordinate 58,823 of JAUDYN010000016.1, read as the reverse complement.
TGAGCTTCAAAGGATTCCACGATATTCTCCGACAGCACTGTGATGTCGCATTCCGGCATTGCGGATTTTCGGTGATGGATATTCTGGTTGGCGGTAATTCCACGACGGATCGCGACATTAACGAAAGTGAAGTCGGTCAAGTGTGCACATTTGTCTACCAATATAGCATTTGTGTTTGGCTCCAGTCTCTAGGAGTACGCCAGCATGCTGTTATTGGGCACAGTTTAGGGGAAATTGCCGGCGCAGGTGAGCTACTTTTATCACTATCGTGCTCTCCACCTCTAACTGTCCAATCAGTTGTTGCTGGAGTATTCAACTATGAGGAAGGTGTACGCTTTGTTGCTCACAGAGCACGCATTTTGAGGCCCAGAGAGCAACATCCAGGCGCTATGGCAGCTATTGCCACTGAGGAGGGCATAATCCGTCAGTACTTGAACAAATTAGGCATTTCTGAGTCGGTGGTGATAGCTGTCTTCAACGGTTCCGACTCCCACGTCGCATCCGGAGAAGCAGAATCCATCATCAAATTAGTCTCTGCTGTGAAGAGAGATGGTATCAGAGCAGTAAAGCTAAAGGTTGACCAAGGTATGATTTCCGCAAGCGCCTCATACTGTTTACCAATTCTGGTCGCAGGATTTCATAGCCCATCTATTTTCCCAGCTTTATCTGCCTTGGAAGAGACGATCCGTGAACACAAATTGCCTAGTCGTCCATTACAGGTCCCGATGTTTTCAACCGTCTCGGGAAGGCCGATCCGTTCCCAGAATGTTTTGCCTCCAACATATTGGGTGCGTATTTCTATTCTTGTGTAAGCGATAATGCTTGATTGCAATCATTCATAGGTTGATCACGCCCGAAATCCTGTGCTATTCTCGCAGGCGCTGGAGGAAATAAAAAGAGACAAGTCGATTAATACCGTCCTTGATATTGGCCCCCAGCAAACGTTCTCGGGTCTATGCCATGGTCTCATCAACAAAGCCAAGATATCCATCTCAGGGAAGAAAGGTACCAATCAAGAGATAGCGCTCCTCAAAGGATTAGCAAGCTTGTACCAAACCGGTGCTAGCCTCGATCTCCCCAAACTATATGCAGAGCGTCCCCACGCATACTCCAAAACTGACATTCCGACATATCCCTTCCAACGTCAACGCCACTATCCCACTTCCATACCAAGTTACGACAATTTAGGTGACGCTCTATCGGCAGCACATGCTAACGGTAATGGTAAGGGAAATGAGGCCTTTTTAATCTCTGACGGTCTCCGTGCCGTTTTGGATGATCATCGGATTGAAGGCCATCGGGTCGTTCCAGCAGCAGCGTTGGCAAATTTCTTCATCTCATTGTCGAGGAATTCAACGCGGTCTTTAACGAGCATACGATTTCACCGGCCCCTCATTGTGGATGAGAGCATCCACGTAGAGGCGCTACTGGATAACGACGGAACTTTTACCTTATACCAAGGCACGACGTTCCAAGAGCAGGACAAGGTCTGCTCAGGACACTTGTCCTCCTCGCCGTCACCATACCCATACAAACAGTGGCCATCGGATATTTCGCCGAACGAGGTGATCGACCAAGCCGAGGTCTACGGTACCTTCAGAAACGTTAACTTCGGCCCGACCTTCCGGAACATCACTCGATTTAAAGTATGGAACGATCACGTTGATGCGCCTATCGTGGTCAAACCTTCGACGCGCTATCCCGAGTACGACTATATTCGCAAATTGGACCCCTGTTTGCATATGTTCGGCGTGGTTACCACTTTATTGGGAGAGGCTCCTCCAGCAGAACGGACGGAAGGATCCTTCCTACCATCTTCTCTCGAAAACCTGACATTCTACACCGATGAGTTTCCTAACAGCTTCATTTGTCGATATCATCTTCCAATCAGCATGGAGAGAAATGGCCATGTGATGACCGTCAAATTCGACGTGTTTTCGAACGACGGGGAGCTTCTCGCGTCGTGCAAGAAGTACTCGGTTGCTTGGGTTCCAGTGGGAACAATCAAGCAAACTGCTGTTCAGTCCCCAAATGCAGGTGTTGTTCCTAATTATTGGTTCAGCAATGCATGGGTACAGAGAGACTTAGCGTCTACGACGTCCCCATCTTCCGTTCTGGATTCTTTGCTCTACATCAGCCCAACACCTCGTGCCCCTTTACTCAAAGAACTCGCCAAGAAGACGTCAGAACTAGCTTACGCAGACTTAGCCAACTGCAGACGTTGGGCCAAAATTCACGACGCGGACGTGGATTCTTCAACTCTTGTTTTCACCGATGTAGATATTGCCGTGGCGAACACAAGGTCTATCATTCTTGACGTGACCTCGTTCACGGATGACCCTCTTTCGAACACATTCTCAACATGCTGGAAACCAATTCTTCAACTGATGAAGGCGCTCACGACAGGGAAGATTCACTACGATAACCTCATCGTTCTTTCCTCAGGCTGTACAGGCAACGGCGATTCGTTTTCTGCAGGTGCTGTAGTCCAAGGAATGATCCGAGTCTTCCGTCGAGAGACAGGCTCACACGATACCATCTGGGGGTTGGACGTCCCTCAAAATCTACCGTCTACTGAAATCGTCAACCTCATTGCACGTGAATTGGAACAAAGATCGTCACAGATGGTCAAAGATAGCATCATTTCTGTGCGTTACGATGCCGATCAAAGGAAATTCTTCGAATTCGTGCCAGGGCTACATCGTTTAGAAGGTAACGAGGATGCGACCATTAAGGGTGTGACCATCATCGTCGGACTTGGTAGTATCGGGTCGGCGCTGGCGTCTCACATGGCGAAAACAGGATCACATACCATTGTATTTATCGGTAGACGGTCAAGAGAAACGGTTTGCGTATTTCACTTTTCGCATTTCTTGTCACTGACATAAAATCTGACAGGTAGTCGAAGACCTTTCAAATATATCCTCAGCCTCTTCGAGGATAGAGTATTTCCAGGCTGACGCATCGAACAAGGACGCGCTTCGTCGGGTTTTACTTGAAATATGCGAACAGTTTGGCGCGATTCACAATATTATCCATACCGCCGTAGTTGTTCGAGACGCGATCATTCCGAACATCACTGAACACGACTTTGAGCAAGTGTTGAAGCCCAAAATCGACGGGGCGTGGAATCTACACGTGTTATCCCTTGAGCTGGGATTAGCGATTGATCATTTCGTGCTCCTAAGCAGTATCAGGTAAACGTCTGTCGCGAAACAGGAATATGGAATGCAGCTGACTGGAGTGTAGCGTTCCTTTAGGAAATATTGGACAGGTCGCCTACGTCGCGGCAAATTCATTCCTGGACTACCTTGCTACGTATCGCCAGACGCTAGGACTATCGGCTGTCTCCCTCGAGCTAGGTGCTTGGGAGTCCAGCCTCATCCAGAATCTTGATACTTCGAAGGGTCTCGTGAAGCCTCTTAGTCACGCAGAAGGTATCCCAATAATTATGAAGGCATTGGGGTACGCCAAGAAACATCAGGAACCAGTCCAGGTTATCGCAAAGTTTGATGTGGAATTAATGGGCAAGGTCCCAGCGTTCAAAGAGGACAGAATATTCGCGTCTATCGTTGGTGACATCAGCGGTAATACGTCTATGCCGGAAATGACAAGCGGCGAGGCAGAAGAAATCTTCATCAGCATTATACGGGATGTCCTCGAGCTCAGAAAAGGGGAGCATTTAGGTTCGGAAGGTCACTGTACATCCTTCACAGAACTACGCTGATGAATTTTCCCTCTAGATCTCGGGGAGTCTTTGACATCCAGTGGGATAGACTCGATTGCCTTCGCACAAATTCGTGGACGTCTGCTGAAGGATATAGGTGCAGACGTTCCTATGGTTTACCTTTCGGATGAGTTCTCGATGAAGGACATGATTACTAGCGTCTGCGAGAAGTTTTGCGGTATATCAACCTAGGAACGTGTTAATGCTAGCTATTTCGAATGTAGAGGGGTCAAGTCGATGATATATACGTGCTATTACATAAAAGGGTTGGTCTTGGTGAGTGTTGTTACTGGCACAAGGTCGTAATAAGGAACGGCAGGGTCCATATCCCTGACATGACGAACTGTGATTATATGTCAAAGTATGATATACTGTACGACGGTGAAACTTACTGCTAGTATTGTGCTTATGACATGACGGTTACGCTTCCTCGTGGTTGTGGAGCCTGTTTATTTTGGTGGTCTCAAGGCCGAATCTCGTAATTTAACATTCCGAATCTGAGAGTGGAGCTTAGAATACCGGAATATGGTCCCAATATAAGGAAGACTGGGGTTCTGCGCCGCCATGAAACCTGTTACAGACCATGACAATACCACGCCGCTGTGACATTCACCAGGTTGAAAAATCCCTTTTCTTCCTGGTATTCTTAGCTCTTGTGATAATTAATCTCTTTTTTATCCGCGAATAATACTAATTGTAGGACTGTCTCAGTGAGTCACTTTATCTGAATCATGGATCCTCTCAGGCTCGATGCCCGACTCTCAGCTTAGAGTTCGACCGTCTTGAGCGTTAACAATTTTCGTTGCCATTTCTTCCTGCGCTTAACTAGCTCGTACCTCGAAGCTGTTTTCCCTCACCCCAAACCCAAGAAATCAATGATTTCTTGCCTCATACTCTTATCTTTACCAAATTTTATTATCATATTATATCTATCATTCTCCTACGTCCTCATGTCCCTTACGTAGCTTAACTTGACGTTTGTTCTTGGCTACAACCTCTACTATCACCAACTCTTTATTTGACCCGAAAAAATGTTCGCTCGCTTCCTGATACCAGTTCGTCTCTTTAGGCTTAACTTGGTTTCTTTGAAAATTCATCACAAGTTTCGCTGAACCTTGTTAGTTTAGCCATATTCATTCTTCGTGTAATCTCCCCTACCCATCGTGATGATATCGCCCGTGAGAGCACACAGGCGTTATCGAGGTAAGTGGCCCTCCTTCAAATCAACGGACAAAAGGACTCGATGTATGTGGTACCCACCATGATGGGTTGCGCTTGAAGTCGAGGTCCATCACTTTTGAGTTTCCCTGAATGACCCGTGAAGATGACGGAAAAACAGATATGTAATGTTCTGTACTCAGAAGACTAGCACTGAGATGAAAGGATAACTATATCAGGATTCAGGGACGCAGAAATTTGAAAAGGAGAACAAGCACTTGGTTTTTGCTCTATGACCTTCGGGTGCCTATCATCGATATTTTCCTTTTTATTACTAACCAGAAGGCGTTGTGATCCTCTTAGATCCCAAAATCGTTTTTCAAGAATGGCGTCGTCAGGGTGACAACCCCATACCCGAACAGAACAACAGCAGAGTGAGCGATAGAACCCTTAACCGGATCCGTATTGTTCTTTTCGGCACATATTCTATGCAAAATGAATCCACGGCCCAATACCCTCAACGATGAATGACACCACTACGACCTCGGATGAATCCCTTCCCTTCCTCCTCTTAAGTCACCAAAACAATGCCGCATCCGAATTGCGCCAAGCGATGAACTCTCTCCGCCTAGTAGAGAGTTATTTGAATCAAGGAGAATTACTCCTTCGGTCGCTTATAAGGGTGAGCCTACCGTTATTGTACCGAGACTTAATCTCAAGTTCGAATTCCAGAACAACGAACAGGGACCAAAGTTTCCTCAGATGGAGCCGCAAACACCCTTCGAAGTCACCTTTCACGAAAAAGATACCCCTCCTATGACTCCTTTGCTGCTTCCTAGCCGACGATCCTCGCACAACCTATTGAAGCCTACAAACACTGCACCACCTCGGCTACCAAAATCTGCTCACCGACGGCCGCCAAAACCCCTGGAGGAAGATACATTACCAGATGACGATGGGGAATCATCCCATCCCACACAAGAAACCAAACATTCTCGCCCTCTACGACGAATCACGAAGAGGATCCCTCCTCCAAGGATCGCTGATAGCTTGAAAGCTGAGGTTCAGGCTACCGGATTACCGATTGATCACGAAGATCATATGCCCTCGAGCCCAAAGGTGAAATCGACCGTGTTCTTGGTGATCGAGGACGGTGTGGCGACGACGCATCAACTCTCGAAGTCGTTATTGAGGAATCAGCACGAGGCGAAGAAGAAAAATGTACTTCAGAGGGTTGTAGGTTGGGTGTTCAGACGCGATGCATGAGTCCATAATTTGGACTGAACTCATGACCTTGACGATTCACGAGTAGAGTGGTGAAGGATATAGAATTAAGAGAGTCTTCACATAATATACCATATTTATCGATGTAAGCGGTACTAGATAGAACATAGCACACATAAATTGTTCTAATAAGAGACCAACGCGAACCATGCATCTGAACCCGATTTAGGTATCGTGCCTACCAAGGAAATGCAAAGCCAAAGAGATAACACTGAGACGACTGACGCCTCCGTTTCATATAAGAACATCCGGCTCTCAGATACAGTCTTAAAAACATCGTTGTCCTTCAATACTAGTGTGAAGTCTGGGCCGTAGCGAAGTAGAGGGATGGGTGATTCAAGTGACTGTGTCTCAGGCAAATCCTACAAGTTCTAGATGCATGTAGCCCAGGTAATGTAAACTACTCTTAATTAAAGGAATTTCGACGAGTTTTGGTCTTTAACAGAAGTAGGAGTGCGATGCGTTGACGTGTTTAGGGGTAAGGTGTGACTGGATTATTCCGTGGCCCGTCGGAACTTTCGGCCGCATATGAGCTTTCGACCAACGACTTCGATGGTGATTCGTGTTACCTCCGTTTGACAAACTCTTTTTACTCGGGCATCACTTCTTCAAATGGCCTATCTAGTCAATAACTAAGTAAGTTATGGTCCTCATTGCCTCGCCCATCATTCAACTGTCGTTCTGTGCCCGTCTATTACAACCGACTCGCACTATGTTTTCTTCGGTCCAACGGTTGTTGTACTTACTGGAGGTACGGATCGATTCTCTTGGCAAGGAGCAAGATGTAGTAGAGCACTAGTCGCGTCCGTCATGTATGTATCGACCCGTGTCACTGGTCCTGAACAGAATTATGGAAGAGGAAAAGTTCGTCTCGTTATCGCGCTTCGAGCAGCGCATCGAACAGCTGATTTTGGAGCACCACACTACCTCCAATCTACCCTTTTCTTTCACCTACGAGCGACCCACTCGAATATTGCAGTTTCATGACCTCCTCGACTGGGATGATTTCACGCTTCAGGTACGGCAGTTCTCATCTCCCTATTATCAAACCTTGCTGTGACTCATTCACTCCATGCGACTTCACGGAATACAAATTCATGGTGCTACACCCAGAGTAACGAGAATCTTGTTCCGTCGCAGTATGTTGCCTCTCTGTTACTTGAATTCAAGGATTCACTCGTACGAGGCTGGTTCATGGCCGGCATGATGCGACTTTGCTCCTTGACCCTCATAGACTTCTTGTCTGAATTACGAGCTGCATTGCTTCCCAGAGACTGAGATAGGAATATCAAGGATTCCGCCTTGTCGACCCATCAGGGAGTTGACGAACATATATAACCCATCTCCGCCCCAAGAACGCCTTCCTCCGAAGTACATTCCATCATCCCAGCAATTACGAACACCTTGCGCATTTTGAATCGCACTTCAATAAACATCTCCCTTCCATTCACCGACACGACGATGACACTCCGAGGAAAGATGTCCTAATGCAGTCGATACTTTTAATTGGGTATCTCGAGGAAACAAGCGATGATTCTGATTGAGATTCAGAGAGCCACGTGACCGCCACTACGCCTGTGCATGCCATAACCAATGGATCGTTGTCTGCGCAAACGTGAGCCGAGCTTACTACCAAAATGCCCAACGGCAACTCCTCTACTTTCTCCCTCGCCCGTCTCTCACACCAACGAGGCGCCTAAATCTCCATTCATTCCCTCCCCCTCTATCTCGTCTCCCAGGCCGCACCTTCTGAAGGTTCAGAGCCGTTCATTACCAGAGCGACCCGACTTTGATCCGTATACAACCATTCCATCGCTTATAAATGAGCAGAAGCACTTTTTGAGGAGTCGTCAAGGCCGTTTCCGATGTCTAAGGATAGGTGTTCGACATGCGGGAAGGAGAGTGTCTTTACGGGGAACCTAATCCCACGAATTATCGTGGCATCATGTTCCCGGATGGTGTAGGTCTCACGAGGTACGCACCTAGGTATTACTCTTCAGAAGTCAGACCTTCGATACTTGAGTACCAGGATGATGCTCACGATGATAGAAGGAGGAAGTACGGAAGGGGGAAAAGAAAAGAACGATTGTTCCTAGGTGAGAGCAGAAATCACCAACTCGAGATTCAATCTAATCTGATCTGCATCTTTCGTTCAGACCGCTGAATGCTCCTCACCCTTTCGTCATCACCGTTGCGAACGTTAAAACCCGAGTGCACCATACTATCTCTCTGCATGCCCCTTGGGACTGGCAGGGTATCGGCAGTCTGTTTAATGTTCATTCTTTGTATTGTTATACGGTAATAAGCGCTCACGATATCGGTATGTATTACGGGGAGAATCGTGCACAAGGCGACTTGGATATTGAATTTGATTCTCCAGAAATGCAACGATACGTATCATATGAGACGGGAATGGCGCAGTGCAGGTGTATCAACGCTTGAAAGGCCGAAATGGAGAATAAGAAGCACACATATTTGTGCTCGCTTGTTCCGGTATTATATGCTTAATTATTGCACATCAGTGTTTCATGTATGCACACAATGCACATCTCATACCTCGGGACGTAACAATGTCAACGAAAGGTCAAGGCATTTTCATCGCCGCCTAAATCAAAACTTTCCCTGTCCACAACATTAGGTCTATAAGGATCTGCTGACTTCCTGTCTGATAAAGAGTACAGTTAATGTCTGTGTTCGTGCTCTCCGCCATGAGACGCATGCCAGGTATTATGGTATCTATTTGCATATTTATCTAGGGGGTGCTTCAGGAAGAGGTTCTTATTCGATCCTCTCAGAGTCGGGCATGAAATAGCATTTTTCTCTAGGGCAGGGTTCTGGAATAGGCAGCCCAGTGCTATATGTCTGTCACAATAATATTCAGTATCTTTTCGAGTCTCAGACATGAAATGAATACCCACGGCCATAGAACAAACGACAAGAACTAAAATAATGTAGAGGTTCATTCTTTGGGAATGCTTTGGGTTTTCTGGGCACGAATGATCCACTTGAGTCCTCTTTTATACTTCTCGGACACGTGGTTGCTATTCTAGTACTCTATACTTTTTAGCGTGTGCTGTGGCTTTTGCGGAAAACATTGTTGTCGTTGTTGACATGCAATGGAATTGTGGTACTTTGCTGCTACTAGGTCCGTGACGACAATCACCACATCAGGATCAGGGTAGTCGGGAGTCCCAGATGCTCTACTTCAATTCAGTTCTCGGAGTCGACTGAGCCAAAGACCTCAGGTCTGCATGATGTATCTATTGATGTGATTCAACGGTTATTCTATTAATTGTGGAATTTGGTGTTGGGCTCTCTGAACAAGAATATGTCGGAGCTGAGTTGTACATGTGCTTAGGGGTCATCGTATTGGACTCCCATAGTAACTCGAGTCACCCAACGTTTACTTGGAATTCATCAGTCCGGCTTCTGTGAGGGGTTTTTGAAGTGTATCTCTAGTCGTATTGATATCATGCTAAATGGCGATTTCAAGGGTCCAAGATAGATATCAATAGATCCAAGGAGATTCCGCCGATGTGACCTAGAAGATGTTTATAATGAAACCAAAAGTGTGGATAATAGGACTGTGCGCCATTTGATCCACGATCATCCATACCGCAACCATCTGCATTAAATTATGTTGCCACGGTACGAGTGCTCCCCTCAATGACCCCAACATCACCATAGTTTTATTACAGAGACTATCAGTAGCCTTCTAGAAATAATGGTAGCTCTATTAAAGCTCGGGCGGGGTTGTGCCCCCGTTCATAAATCCCAGATATTCCGTGTGGCGTAACCAGAACTTGCAGAAACTTTCCTCTCCCAGATAGCGAGCTACAGGTAGCCGTTAGCCCCCCACTCCATGTCTCAGATCCGCTCCGACTTTGCATCCATTCAAGTACTTGCGACGCAAGTGTCCGACTCCTGGTTCAATGGGGTCATTATCGAATCCTTAACACACGGTGAGAGTCATCTCAGTAACTACAGCCGTACAAGCACTTATCATTGCATAGGAATGTACACAACGTTACTTGCAGTTGTCCTCTGGAGGATGTGTACGTCGTTGAACCCTAACTATGCAATCCAAGCTGAAAGTTCATTGCATAGTGTCAAGCTGCACTCCCCATAGGGGGCAAACGAAACTCCTTGCTGGTATTTCGATATTCATGTACATTATGGCTACGATACACTTCACTGTGAGGTGGTTCTACGCCCGACGAGCGTTCATCGCGAATGGCGAGACTGAAGAAACGAGGTTTTTTGCCCTCACAGACTCACTTATTGCTGGTGGTCCGTTGTGGGTCCCAACAATCAGCAGTATCGTTGCGAGCATCAATATATTGACAGCGGACTGTGTTATTGTATGTCTCTCGTCAGACTTACGGTGCTAAAGTGATGTTCGAATTAGATTTGGAGGTGCTGGATCATATGGGGAAGAAATTGGAGGATCGTCGTCCTTCCTTCGCTGTGCACGCTATGCGGAACGAGTAAGTGACTGGAATATGATTTTAGTGAACTCCAATAGATCATGGTTCCCAGTCTTTGATGTTTTCTTCTTAATTCAGGAACTGACGCCATTGGCTGATTCCCAGGGAAAACCCATGACTCCCTGGGGGAGCGAAGCCATCAATTGGGGGGTGGCATACTACAGTATGACGCTCTCCACGACGGTTATCTGTACCGCGCTGATCGTATTCCGACTTGCCCGAGCGAGTGCAACTGGACAATACCTCCGCTTTGCGCCGAATCCGTACCACCAAGTCATGGAGATCATAGTAGAATCTGCGGCGCTGTATGTCGTTGCGCTGGCGGTCTACATCCCGTTCATTGCAACGAACAGTCCGTACAGTAATTATCTGCAGGTGATTCTTGCTTCTGTTACTGTGAGTTGGATATTGTTTTGTGGATGACGAGAAAGCTTACTGTGGGTTTGGAGCAGGGAATAGCGCCGATTTTGATACTTCTTCGTGTTGTGTCTAGGAGTCCGGATCTGCGTTCACGATGTGATAGTATGTGTTCACAGTCCTCAAATAGCCTGTTGACATCGGATATAGAAGGTAGTGTTACATCCGCGGAGAAGGACGATGTGACGCTCATTATTCCGGCGAAAAGTGTTGAGGCTGTATGAGTTGGTCGATGCAGTTATGATCCCGGAGATCATATTTATTTAGCTATAATAAATAGATATAAGCGTAGATACCTTCTCTATTCCGTACACATGACAATGAATAGACCAATATTACTGTATTACAACGTCAAATGGAGGGATTGACGAAAGGGGATTTCTCATCGTTGTAGTTGAAATACTCATAGTTAATAACGGGAAATTAGCGAGATGATGGAAATTTTCTTGTTTGTTGTTGGATGGATTCATTGACGCAGAATAATTTGACACCAGAGTGGAGATGAACTAGCCAGATTGTTGACTCCGTGGATCAGGGAGCTGGAGATGTCAAAATTCATATGCCACGGTTCGGCAATCCGGCATCTCTCATCCGGGCCGTTAGTTCAAATACGTTTCCGATTTTCAAACCTCCCATCTACTCCCTCCCACTCACAGCTTTGTTAACATATATTCTGGCTGACACTCACTATGGAGAACGCAATGTTTTGAATGTGTCCTCCGTCTTGGTATGGTGTCATTCTCCGTCATTATCTAGCGGCATGACTGAGCATATTGGAGATTGATTGGTAATGCCCTTCTCACCTGATAATTCCGCCATCTTGCTCACAAATAAATAACCGTTCCTCCTTCTTACGAATCCTCATCATCCTTCCTCTACAGCATGGCGACCACACCTATAGCCGTTATTGCAGGTAATTCGCCTTTGTAGTCCTAGCAGTTAACATTGCTGACCCTTTGGCCTGGTGTACAGGTCTTGGTTCGGGTTCTGGTACGGGCGCAGCAGCAGCGTATGTTTTATCTGATTCCACTATACGATTATATGACTATTCTCATAGTCGTCTCTTCGCTAAAGAAGGCTACGCCATTGCCCTCATCGCTCGTGGTGCCGACTCTCTCAAGGTCCTATCAGACGAAATCAACGCTACTGGCGGGACTTCTGCCTCGTTTCCCATCTCATCATACAGCACTGAAGACATCAATACTGCTTTTACTCGCATCCGCGCTCACTTCCAAGGCCAGCCCGTCCGTGTCGCCCTTTTCAATGCAGGAGATGCCGTCTGGAAGCCATTCCTCGATATCACCCCGGAGGACGTCCGAGCCGTTACTCAAACGAATATTGAAGGCGCGTTCGCATTCTCAAAGAACGTTATTCAAGCATTCCAGAAGAATGAAGTCAACGAGAAAGGGAAGAGAGGGTCGTTGATCTTTACGGGAGCGACGGCGAGTATTAGAGGGAACGTCACGACTAGTGCATTCTCAGCTGGGAAACACGCCTTGAGGGCGTTGTCGCAGAGTCTGGCAAAGGAATTCGGCAAGCAGAATATCCATGTTTCGCATGTGAGTGCCTTCCTATCGCAGATTTTGTTCTAGGGACTGACCTTGTGATAGGCAATCGTTGATGGCGGTATCTTGACCAACCTGTCCCGGAAGCGTCGTAATGACCCACAGTGGGAACAGAATGAAGATGTTAGGCTGTCGCCAGAAGGTATAGCAGAGGTACGTTTCTCACTTCGCCGGCGTCGCAGACAACTTGTATTGAGCTACGTTAATAGTCGTACCTGCACCTCGTCAAGCAACCTCGTTCCACTTGGACCTGGGAATTGGATTGTCGGTCACTTAAACCTCCCGTTTCAACTCTCACTGACGAGACTTTACAGTACGTCCCGCTCATGAGAAATGGTAGAGCATTTGACGTGCTGCCAAGGTTAAATGCTGCACTATAATTGTAGTAGTCTTATCTGTACATTCACAAACTATGGTCTTTTCTACCTATCACGGACTTGATGAACTACCTGAGCGGAATAAAAACTACATCCGTTGCAATGATTTCGTGCAATCTATCGAATTTCGAAGCTTTCTTGGTGACACGTTATTGGTAACACGATGTCAATTGTTCTATCGTTGCTACATCCTTTTGTGATATTCCTAGCCTGGTCCGTCGTGTCCACTCGTGATCATCCTTCCATCATCAGGGATGATTAACAGCACGTAACACCTTCATTACACTTCTATGTACAACCATAAGCCAAAAACGCCGTAACGCATGTCTGCTCTCGCAACTACAATATACGCTTCACGACACTGAATTCAAAATCATATGTGGGAGTTGGAATCGCCTATCCTCCGCAATACGGCTAAGAGTCTTGGGTCTGTCCTCATCTCGACGGATGTTATATGACCAACGGCTACCCAGGAAGAACATCCATCCAAAAACACCTTCCGGAGTCGCGAGTAAGGGAAACTGTTCTGCTGATAATTATCTCCATGCGAAAAGCATATATGAAGCAATCTGGGATATCTGAATCACGGCAATATGGGCGCTAGCCTTGATGACGCGTGGCGTTCCCGGGACTTTGTGGTTCTCCCCTATCGGCCTGTTCACTGCAATCGTGCCTCGTAGTTTATGAACTGGGAAAACAGCATCTGCAACTCTATGTTCATCGCAGTTGTTGCCAAGGAGAGACAGATCTCGGCCTTCTTGGTTTCGCTTGAACATGGATATACAGGAGAATCAATGTTTCCTCTTGTCGCTTCAGTAGATGTACATCAATATGCGCCTATTAACTGTCTGTTACAACTCTCGCGATTATTCTCTCGGACTGGGACTCGATTCCTTGACTACTGACTCCCCTGTGAGTGTCTTACTAGTAGCCGCTTCTCTATCATCTCATGTATACTCTAGTACCATTGTCCACACATGACAACCGAGTACCTATGTACTATAATATCCGGGAGATTTCGGGTTGTACGGAGAAGAGAGGTGTATCGACCCCCATAGAAAGACGACTTCAGTAACGCTAAATTGCGTCCTAACTGGAATCAGTCAAGCATGTATGAGGACGTTCGAAAAGTACAATTTTCAGAAGGTATCTGATTCGTTATTATTTTCGGGTAACAATGATTTACGCTTTCATTAGCAACGAATTTATTCCTCGTTGTTTAAAACGAGGCCGTCTCTCCGGGTATCGACGAGGAGGAAAGAACCTCTGTCTACAGCTGCAAGATGTTCCTCATAACGTGCCGCACCATCATATCCTCAATACCCGTACATGCATCCCTATGCTTCTGCCACCCCCGAACATCATACTCCCTCTCGGTAAACACAACCCTATCCAAGCACCCCAAACAGCCCACAGACCTCGGCCGTATCGTCTCACGATCCACCCACTCGTCGACCTCCAAAAGCCGCCTGCCGGTATCCGGGTCGATCACGGGCACCCCGGGCGTATAGTCGAAAAAGTGCGTCTTGATGAGGATAAAGTCCTTCAAGGATATCCGCATCGCATAGCTGAACGTGAGGAGTTGGGCAGGTGTGAGAGTGAAGGGAGTTAGGGGGAGATATGGGGAGAAAGTTGGGGGGTAGGCCCCGAAGATGGGGGCTACGAAGCGGCTTGCGGGCTTTGGGAGGGTCTTTGAGCGGGATTGGAGCCATGCGTCGTGGAGGGATGTGAAGTTGAAGATGAATAGGTGTTTGGTGTTGGGGTGGTCGCTGTCGTTGAAGCTGGGTTTGGCCATTGTGGATGATGGTAAGGTGAGCCTTGCGGTGTAACTCGTCTTAAATAGCCCAATGGCCAAAATATCTGTGTGGTATTATGCCACCGTTTGTTTCATTGTGCTCGTAAGAACTTCATGGTGCTATCGATCTGGGAACAAAGTAAGTAAAGAAGTAGAGCAAAACAATACGTACTCGACGTTGTGCAGAGCGCCACTGTATCTTAATAAGTCAATAGCCATTGTTTTGCTGGCATTGAAACGCGCTTTTAGACGGAAGAAGACACATTGCGGGGCTACATTTCTTGCCTTGCCATAAAGATTTTTTCTTCGAGTCTCTTCACTGGAGTAGCGGGTTTTTCTACTTCATTAATGACATAGGTGACTGTTAATGAGTTGTGTAGTATGCTTGTGATCGTGTATGGCGTCAGTTTTTATTGGAAGAAAGCTTCGAATGGAAGTATATAATATCTCGTTATTTCTTGATGACTGTCAGACTACGTTTTTCAGGAATCCGTAATGTCGAGTTCATAGCTCCGCTAGTGGAAGACGTCCGAAAGAAGCGACGAGGGAAATACACCTTTTGTATGGAATACTTCGCAGGCGAGTGGATAATAAAAGATAATAATCATTCAGTTTATCTTGAGAATCGAGTATTGATCTGAGAATATATGAATCGCAGTAATGTAAGAAAATGAGAAGATAACAAATTTGAGGAGAGTATTTACATAACCACACTTTATTTACAATTACGGCCAAGGGATCCAACGCATACCTTCCTACCTGATTCCAAAGCCTTAGTATATTGCAGATTTAGCAATACCTATATGGATAGGTTCACGCTGTGAGGCTGTCGCAACTTTGAAAAATCAAGTGAGTATAGCCAAATTCGTCAAATGCTCAGTGACGTGATTTGGTTGGCAAGACAATATCATAGATGTCATTGTAAAACTATACATACACGGACAACAGTACGGACATAGTACAGACATGAGGTAATGTGTAATGTGTAGTGTACAATGATTTTTTTGTACAGTCTATGCCAGCTGTATCAGGTATAATATATTCTGACAGTATCTACAAATATCTGAAACAGGGAACAGGTAATTTTATAGGTATATTATATAACGGGTGGCATGAATTCTACACCATATGTGTCCCCATCTCCGCTTGGCTCCGAGTTGCTTCCTGTTCCAGGTCTGTCCCAGGTTGACTCTGATCACTTGGAGAACCTGAGAAACTTTCTTCATCCACATTCTCATGATTATCATCATGAGAAGAACCTCCAATGTATTGCTCCTCTGTACTTCCTTCACTGTGCATGCCTGAGTGACTTCCATCATCACCTGAATGACCTCCAAAACGAAGTGAAGAAGCAACACTTTCACTCCAGGAATCATCAGGTCGTGCCTGGCCTGCAGCGACTCGAGCGACAACTAATGTAGGAGCAATTCCCTATTTTGAGGTGAATACTAAAGACTTTAATTCTGAATCAGAGAAAGAACGCACTCGTACCACACCAGCTACAATGTCAATATAATCCCATGCTGAGGAATCATGGAAAAGAAAAATAGCTTCCAGTAGCAGTGCAAGGGAATACAAGAGAGCAGATTCTGCCAGGATTTCAATGGCACCTTTGTAGGATTGAATACCTGCACATCCACGGCCGGTGTGAGAAGTAACCTTGATGATCCGGTATATAATAAGAATGGTGCAAAGAATGGTTGTTGACAGAATGAAGGAGATGTATAAAATCATCCAAGGATGAAAGGCATCATATGTTGTGGGAGCTGCAATGTTACTAGCATCCATGAAATAATGATATATATACATAACCCTGGATGCTACCCTGTTCATCAGTAATAATCATAACAGAATTAATTGTGTGTGTATAACCGACCTATTGCAATGAGGGTGCAGACAATAGGGAGAAGCACAATTAACCATTGCTGATTCCAAACAGTCCAGCAACGCCAAATCTGCATAGTCACATGAGCACTCTAGCATCTTCAGCATGAACAATGCTCAAAGTTAGCTTACCATGATTACATCTGCAATGGTTGAGCTAATTGATCCAGAAACTTCAGTTACTAACAGTATTCGCAAGAATGATGTTCCTGTGTTTTGAAATGCAAGGAACACTTCCCAAAAGTTCCATCCATTCTTCACAAATGCATCATGCACAAACCACCATTGAGTGGAAAAGGCCATCACTTCCAAAATGTAAAGGCACATGATGGTAATGACCAAGATTATTTTTCGTCGTCCAGCCTGGAAAGGCTTTAAAGAAACTATTACATCATGTTAGCAAGTACCAATGATATATCCCATTAATGTAACAAACAGATATTCCAGAGTGCAATAGCCACGATTCCTGTATATATTCCTGCAGTACAATTAAGATTTTGTACTCAGTAGTCAATGAAACATACCATCGAGGAAGGCATTCAAGATGGTTGGGTTTAGATACGCATCCATTACTTCAAAGATGGCATCTATATCCTCACTTGTGAGATCTGGGATATTTGCGGTTGTCGACATTATGAGATGGTGTTGTGTTGTGGGGGCCTCCTGCTAATATCTCCTTCTAATAAATATGACGAGGACCTCCAGCGCTTAATTCCATCTGGTGAAATAAACCAGAGGATCATAAAACTTCTTTGATATCACAGTGAAAAATTTCCAAATAAGAAACTAATAAAATCAAGATGCAAGTGTTCGTCAGATCCACCTACAAGTAGTACCATAGTGGTGGTGGTTTCTTACATGCGAGATGATCATTTTATCATGTAGGGATGCACTACCACATAAATCTTCCAATCAGGTCAACACTTCGCATATTCTGAGGGTAGACGGCTAAGGAAAAGAGACGTGTAACTGAGAGGTTACATGCTAATGATTACCAGGATATATAGCTTCCAATGAACGGCGCGCGTTCAAAATGCAGAGGGTCTATTAGAGGGAAAACGTGCGTGAAAAATCTGTACTAGGGTTGTTCATCTGCATCATTGGCTGTACAATCAATTTTGAGATTTCGGCATATTGATGATCTTCTTGGTCACCATTGGTGATATACATCTGTCACAATGATGTCATCTCATAGAGTCATAACCATATTATGATAGCAAATGGAAGGTGGGCGATCAGAAATCAGGAGATAATTTTGACCTGGTGAAGAGAAAGTTGTAGTTGTCGGAGTAAGCACACATGGTGTGATGGAATTTCGTTGTTTTCGGCATCAAGCTATGCATAGAGGCGAAATGAAGTAGCTATGTACTGATAATAACTCTGGTGATAGAAGCATGATCTCTGGTGGATGCAATGAGGATGATGAATAACATCAAGATATGTGGCGACAGTAGAAAGACGATCACCACGTTGTTAATGGCCTGTCACCGAGAAAGATTTGCAATTCAATAGATCGCCATCAGAACGGATATAGTACCCAGTGTACTCGGGCAGTTTCTCAAATCCGTGATGCGTAGAAAAGGCTATGGTTCGAGATTATACAGCGAACAAGACAACTGAGATCATAGCGCGACACCCTTCGACCTTGGCAACACATCAAAACATTCTACCAGTTCTCATGAGCGGGATGTCCTAAAAGTATCACAAGTCAGCGAAGTATTGCAAAGAGGGTTAAAATAACTGAAGATCAAATTCACAGGTCTGAGTCGAACGAGGTTGCTTGATGAGGTGCAGGTACGACTAGATAAGTGTTTCGGCATAGCCATCCGTAACGACGATGAAGAGAGAAACGTACCTCGGCTTTACCTTTGAGCGACAGCTCTTAATATCTTCGTTCTGGTATAGCTCTGGATCGTTCTGACGCTGCCGTGTTAGGTTGGTCAAGATACCGCCATCGATGATTGCCTACTATGCACAGTCATTAGCCTGGACAACGTCTGCGAGAGGAAGGTACTCACGTGGGACACATGTATATTCTGCTTTCCAACCTCTTTCGCTAGACTCTGTGAAAACGCCCTCAACGCGTGCTTCCCAGCCGAGAACGTACTGGTCGAGACGTTCCCTCCAACACTCGCCGTGGCTCCTGTGAAGATCAACGAACCTCTCTTCCCTTTCTCATTGACGTGATTGGCCTGGAATGCTTGAATAATGTTCTTTGAGACACGAACGCGCCTTCGATGCTCTCCTGCGTGACGGCTTGGACGTCTTTAGGCATGGTGTCGAGGAATGGTTTCAGTACACGATGTGCAGCATTATAGAACGCGACACAGACGCGCCAGCCTTGGTAGTGAGCACGGATTTGAGTAAAGGTTGATATCTGTGGTGCTGTAAACTTAAACCCTAGCTCATGGTGAGACGTTTTTCGAAGCCCCCGTCCTCTAAGCACTTACTCTGGTCTAGGAATATATATGGGCCTTCTTGGAATTATACTGTGGGAGATACGTGCGTTCTTAGTGGGTAATTTAAATTTAATGACCGAATTCATATTTTCGAGCACTGCTCGGCAGAAGAAGGTCCTTCCTGGGATCTCGGTGTTCATGTACGTCCTGGCTATACTAAAGGGCTCGAGTCATTACTATTTCACTGTGTTCTATTATATTCTAGTATTAGCAAGAGGAATATAGAAAGTAAGAGAAAATACGTGCGAGTCACTGCTAGGATAGAGAAGGTCGAGTATAGGCATGTGTTGACTCATGCACTGAATCAGGGGATACTCGATATCCAAAACATCGACCTTCCTTCCCTGTGGACAATATGTGGAACGACTGAGTCACCGGAATATAGTTTGAGTGAACTCCAATAGCTTACCGCCTACGCTTATCGCATTCTAAGCGAGAACGTCACTATGTTTTGCGCAGAGTACAGACTACTGAGTTATGGAGATCGTGGTAGAATACGCTGCGCTGTATGTCGTTGCGCTCGTGGTCTACATTCCGTTCGTTGAGGCAAATAGTCCATACAGTGATTATCCGCAGGTAGTTCCGGCTACTGTTACTGTGAGTCTTGGGTTAAATCTTTTGTGCTTTTTTATTATTATTAAAAAAACGAAATTCTGACTGATTTTAGGCAGGGTATCGTTGCTCCGACTTTGATACTCCTTCGCGTTGCTTCTGGAAGGAAGACGGGTCTTGGTTCGCCGGATGATACTGTGCGTCCACGGTGTGTAAGGAGCCGATCCCAATC
Organism: Desarmillaria ectypa; assembly: GCA_030407005.1. Classification (NCBI taxonomy): domain Eukaryota; kingdom Fungi; phylum Basidiomycota; class Agaricomycetes; order Agaricales; family Physalacriaceae; genus Desarmillaria; species Desarmillaria ectypa. The sequence goes on along the minus strand of JAUDYN010000016.1, from coordinate 38,886 downwards.
GGAAACGGAAGGAAGGATTACGTGTGTGGAGGAGGATAAGATTGTTGGGATTTGAGAGTTGAGCCGAGATGATGGCAATCCGGCATCATGCCGAACTTGCTGATTAAGAGAGAAATATTAGGAAAGTTGTAGAACATTCTAGTATATTAGCATTTAGTATATAAGTAGGTACAGTAGTGTACATCTGCATGCGTTTGCAGAGCTCAGCCAAGCGCAATACTATTGGCCTGACACCGCGCATGTACTAACTGGGAACGAACTGATCTATTCATCCCCCGTTTTTCACAACAAAGATGATCCTTGTCAGTCCGGAAAGCACGCTGAGGTTGTATGCGCTGCGATAATTCAAGATCTTGTTGGGGTGGGTTAATTACATTTATTTATTCCGTACGATAATGGAGCGATGCGATAACAGAGTACGGCCCTGCATATTTGGAGCCATCCTTCTTGTCGTCCTTTTGACATCTAAGAAGAATACTCTCTGACTCTAAAGAGAAGAATGAATCATCGTGATTTCCCGTCTTAGTGTAGACTTCCTCTATAATGAGCAATAGCAATTGTATGGAAGGGACGAACCACTTATTGCGGTGTCCGTGACGCAAAGTTGACCTGCGCGGTGTCGCTTCCTGTCAACAATATACGGGGTTGTCTAGAGTCGAGCAAGAAGACTCGGAGTTTCCCGAATTCCGGCAAGTAATCGGCAAGTAATATTTGTCATCAGCCCCTAAATGATGATGTCAGCAAGTCAGTCTTCCTTCTGCTCCCGCCCATGAACTCTGCCAGTCCTCCTCGCAAACGCGTCAAGCTCGAGTCACCTCCGCCACTACAAGAAATCCAAGACGAAGAGGAAGATAACTGCAGTATATGCCTGCAGGCCCTCGTAGACCGGACCGTCGTTCCCACTTGCTCGCATGAGTTTTGTTTCGACTGTCTCGTCGTCTGGACAGGTTCGGATAAATTTCGGATATGTTCAACGTTTGGCTGATACCGGATATTTAGAACAGTCAAGAAAGTGCCCTTTGTGCGCACAGACTATCGGAGGGTACCTCATCCATCGGATTCGGTCGCGGTATGATTACCAAAAGCATTACCTGGCGCCTCTGTCAAAGCCTGGACTATTGCCGTTGCAAGTTGTACCTCGCCATGAACCTGAACCTGAAGTCCGTAGACGAAGGCGGAGGCGAGCATGGGGTCGACGAGATCAAGACGAGGCGGATAAGCTGGAGCGGTCGATAGAGAAACGGCGCTGGGTGTACGAGCATAGGCTTTACGCAAAGGTGCGTCGAATATCTCTATAAATATTCCTACTGACATTTTCTTCTTAGCATGTGGCCTCGAATGGGTATACCAAGTACCGGCCGTACCCTACCCCAGCGCAATTCGCTGCCAGCCAGGAAATGGTGAGCAAGACAACGATGTTTCTGCGGCGCGAGTTCAGAGTGTGGGATGATCTCGACGTCGAGGTACGTCTCTTACCTGACATTTCTTCTGTGTGGATGACTGATGGGAAGCATAGTTCTTCACAACGTTTACGATATCACTCATGAAGTCCATCGATATACGCTCCGAGTCAGCTATAAAGCTAATATCCGAATTTTTGGACATGGATACAGGCAGCAGGGATATGGCAGAGCATTTTTCCCATGGTGAGTAACTATCGCTCCCTGCGAAGCATTCTTTACTGAAGTGAATAGAGGTCTATTCGTATGTCCGGTCGCCGTTCAAGGACTTGTTCGTGTATGATAGCGCCGTCCAGGTGAGCAATCACAATATGCTGTTTACCTTTCTCTCCGGATTAATAATTTCTTGACTAGTACGATACGCCTCCACATGTGCGCTCTCCCCCAAGACCAGGACGAAGAAGATGGCAAGAGAGAGACGAGCACCCTCGCCGGAAGTCCAGGTCCAGGTCACCATCCCCCTGCAACCGCAACGATGGACGTGCCATGTCACCGCCATCACCTCAACATGCCAGATGGCGCGAAGAGGAAGGTTCTCTCGTTCGGTCGATATCTTGGTCACCTTCAGGTCGTCATTACCCCAGTGTGAGCAGAGCGTCATCTCCTTCTGCACCTCCTCCAGCAATGCGAACGAATAAAATGGAGGCGCCCGCTTCTACTACCGATCTCATGGAAATACCTAGACCTTCCGACGTGAAGGGTAAATCCAGAGCTATCGACAAACCCGATAGTGCCAGTGGTACCTCCAGTGTTATTGGAGCTACACCGGATACGAAGGGAAAATCCAGAGCAGATACGCCCCGTCTTTCACCTCCCAGCGTCCCCGAGACTACACGGATGCCGTCCAAGAAACCCATCCGCACCGCTTTGGATTCCTTACGTGCCCATCTGGGTGCAGCTGTGTCTTCGTCAAGTCCGAACCTTCTCTCTCGGTTATCGTCAGGAGGGGAGATTAAGAATGGACCTGCTGATACCCACGGCACGGATCACAGTGGAATGGAAGATTCGCTTACGCAGGGTCGGGCGCGTTTGTTGGGGAAGCTGCTGGAAGAGAGGAGGCGGGCGTCTCACCCTGTTAATGATGTTGAGCGTCGACTGAGGGTGAGGGTGCGGCTTGCAGCTGAGAAGCGGGAGAGGCGGTGATGCAGATCTTTTCGTGTCTACCGTAGATGGAAGGAAGGGATGCGATGATCTGTTACGGCCGTGCGCATGGATGGAGAAACAACGGGGAATGGGATGGGTGGAACTGACAGTGCAGAGAATCGACGCTGGATGTGCGTCGCTTTGAGATGAAGACTAACGGTATTTATGTCAGCTGTTGTTGGTGGTACCATTTATATCGTTGGGCGATGTCTTGGGCTGTTCGTCCCAAACTTGACGATAGATATAGATGCAACAAGTTTCATACAAGGCCAAATATATACCTTTGCACAATCGTTTCTAGCTTTGGTTATTGCCTTGCAAACGAGTTTAGCTTGTATAGTGAATGAGCCATAAGCCCGAGAAGTGCCTGAACCGAGCCGTGCCGTCACCCAGTCATGTAACCATCCAAAAGTTAACAACTGGAAGCAGCTGTAAGCAAGGCCTATATTTTATTTCAAAAGGTATGTGTTCTTTGGATCAATAATAAAATTCCTGTCAGAGTAGATCATGTAGTGGCTTGTGATATATCTGCCAGGTGTATACCATTGAAATTGCACATAAAAACCATTCATTACTAAAATAAATAGTCTATATAATTATAGCAAGTGAGACTAGTATAATCTATTCTATAGCTCAGATGGAAGTGTGAGTATTCTACCCAGAAGGTCAAAAGTCCAGACTGGGTGACCCATATAATGTAAATGAACTGGCATCATGGCAGGCACAGCTATCTGACCTCAGAACACCTGATCTAGTATAAGTGATTGATCTGGTAGCTGAGATATGAGCTCATACTGATCTGGCTCAGTCAGCAAGCTATATTAGTAACTAGAAAAGATTGGAAATAATAGATAAAGTAGAATAGTATAAAACTATATAACTAGCAGGAGATTAAGTTTCTAGCTCCAAGAATACTATCAGGTGAATAGTACAGATTTTATTTGGCTAAGAGCTTTGAGTCATAGACTCATCTAGAATAATATTTGTTATAATTTGGTTACTCCATGTGTGAAAGAACAGTAAATCAAGCAATCAGTATAAGCTAGAACAGAAAGATAGACCTGAGAAACAGTTCAGGACAGTCAGTATGTTTTAAAGTCACAACCAGATGTATAGTATTAGTCTTGAAAACTGCACTAGATAGTCATTCTGTATTAGTTTGAGATTGTGTTCAGTAGCACATCAAACTTGGTGTAAAACCATAATATATATTTGATTCAAAACTACATTTATTGCTATCTAGAACTTTATTTATAGTACAAGCTTTGAAATCAGATATATCCTACCTTCTTTTAAACTGCTGATGAGGCTGGATGTGGGCAGTTGTGGAACAGTATGCAGACTATTGTGATGACACTCTAATTCTCACACACACTCATACAACTATATAATATACAATTACCCTCATAAGTTCCAGGAGGGTCTATTATTTCCAAGTCAACTTGACAGTACTTTGATATCCTATAGATATGCTCAATTTTTTAATGCTTTTCATGTTGTAAACTTTCTCAAGTGAGATCCTAAGTGTAGGAGCTTTTTACAGGAAAGAGGTTCACTGGCATGACATAACCTTTAAGGCAGATTTGATACTTTTATATTATGGGTCACTAAACCCAACAAATCAGAGACAATACAAATCAGAACTCTAGTAAGCTCACTATTTGAACACACAGACCAATCACTGAATTAGCCTACTCATTACACAACTATATATAGATGCTCTCAAACTGAATTAACAGAATACCTCAACTCAAGAACACTTCAGAAGTAATTGGAAACAGATTCACAAATAGAACTCAGAACAGAACAGATATAGAACAGATAGAACAGCACAGAATTCTAATTTTCACTGTAGATCATCTTCCAAACACATTTATCACAACTTCAATAGAACAAAAACAGCTTTACTAGTTTTGTATTCACTCTGATATAGTTTCTCAAAAGTCCTCTTCCAAAATATCTCATATTTCTCTGAGTGAGCCTGCCAAATCTGTGTAGGGCTCAAAGTCACAAACAGGTCTAAAGTCATAGCATCACCTTTTATGTATGCATTACAACTGAAGGAGAGGGTCCAAAACTTGGCCTCTATCCTACTTTTGCTAGCTACTTATACTATCATGAGCTAGAATTACAAATGCTGCACAATTTCCAGACTCTTATAAGTATAGTCACCACCACTGCTATCTTACTAAGCACCCAAATTTGACCTTTCAAATTTAGTTTCATTCTGATAGTGAGCTTGCTTCAGATCAGTTCAGGCAGGTCTCTTTCAAGCCTATAGACTTACTAACTGGCAGTGGCAGATCAAAGTGCTCAGGACTGTCACAATATTGTATGTCTCTCTATACTTCTTTCTTAACTCTACTGAGGCTTCTTATTGACATGGCAACAAACAAATTTATAGAATACTGGAATTTGGGCTTGCAAATGTCAGCTGAGCTTTTTATCAAGGCCTGTAGATATTGGTTTTATTATTATGCATAAGGAACTTTCTAAATTTTCTGGTATGATGGCTCATCATTTGTGAGCTTGCACTTTCATATTATTGTAAAATAATCTGCTAGTTTTTATCTAGCCCTCACAAGTGTATGATTCAAGTTTGGTAGACAGTATTTGAGATTGAGAATTCAGCCTTCTTATCTAGTTTGCTTAACTAGTATAAAGCTGTAACTAAGTCAAGTTTAATGTTCTCTGCTTCTTCTCACTTAACTTGGCTTCTTATTCAGTCTTCATATAGTATTTGTTTCATTCTGTCATTTATATTCTGCTTGCTCACTATACTTTAGCAGCTGTGTATATAACAGCAGATTGTAAGATTATATGGATAAAGATACTACAGTTGTAACATCACAATTACTGAGTGTTTTATATAGTGTAGTGTATGTAGTATATTGTACTTTTATAGAAAGTCAGCATCTTTCACTTGCAAGTGATGAAATCAGCATGATCAGAATGAGCAATAGTTTTCATCAATCATAATCTTCTAGAGAATCAAAAGATAGATGCTAGTTATCACAGCATAAGATAGCTTGCTGATTATCAATGACTATCCACAGATGCTTCTAGTATAGAAGAAATATATGAGTTCAGCAAAAGAGGCTGATATGCAAAATGATAGTTTCATTAAAACTATTTAAGAGTGAGTCTTTCACTTTGCATGTAACTAGAATGTATCATTTTCTTTTGCCACCATCATAATAATCACTGCTACTCTGTCCTTATCTTCAACAGGCAGCTCTTTCTTCTTTTCAGCATCCTGTTAGCAACTAACTTGACAAACAAGATCAAACACTTAGGCTGCTTCATGTTCAGACAGTCACTTATGATATTATCACTAATCTGTATAGGTATGGCAACCAATGTCTTAGTTGATCAAAAGAGGAGAATTCAATGGTGAAGTCAGGAGATACTTTGAGAAGAAGTATAAGATTAAACCTTGGTCCAAAGCTGGAGCTCAAGGCCACAGCTTCACCTACTTATATATAAAATCTTGTATGCTAATAATAAGCACTGTAAATCAATGTCCAGTGTATATTATGTGTGGTTTTCATGCCTGAAACTCTAAGGTCATCAGAGTCTATGTCATTATAGCTAAACAGCTCTGGTCAGTCTAGTTCTGGTGTCCTAATCAGATCAAATAGAAGTACAGAATCTTAGCTTCAGATATTTCAGTCATCATGTATAAAGGTTCTGGTCAGGAATATGGAGGAGTCATGAAGAGGTTGTGCATATAGTAGATGCATTATTGTGAGTCATCTTGTGAGACTGTATATAAGTTGTGATGATGTACATTGTGCTGCATCATATATATATGTGCACTAAAGGCTTCTGTAAACTAGTACTTGTCATAGGACTAATAACACTCACCTGCTGAGTTAATATGAATACAAGACTAGGATCCACTAGAAATGAAGGTTAGAAGACAACAGACTATCATCTGCACTGCTATCCATTGTGCTGCACCACATATGTGTGCACTAAATTTTAGCTTCTACCAAGCTAATACTCACTGCAGGACTAATAATACCCATTTGCTCAGTTAATAAGAATACAGAACTAGGATCCACTAGAAATGAAGGTTAAAGGCTAATGGACTTCTATCTGCACTACCATCCACCATCAGTAATCCACTTTTCTATCAGATTAGAGACTGCATCAGGCATAATAGATGGCTGTCTGCTAGTGAAAGCCTACATCTCTGCCTTAATATTATCAAGAATGGTGATCCCATATTGTTTCTCTCTAGGAGAATCATTCAGGAGTGTAAAAAGAAGTGGACACAATAAAGTAGATCACTACTTGGAAAGATTTATCACAGCAGATAAGTATAGGAGGAGGAAGTCAGCTTGGTTCTGAGAAGTATAAAAGCACAAAATATAACTAGAGAAGAATTAATCAAGCTCATAGCATACTAAAAGAATAAATTCCTTATCTAAGCCTCCAGCTTAGCACACTTTAGCAGCCTCATATCTAGTATTGCTAGTGGTGATATGCTGTCTATGCATTCACACCTAGATTTTGCGATTTTGTAACAATACTATTGCACATCTATCCTATACTAGTGATACATAGAGGACTATAGCTGAGTCTTTGAGCTGATAGTTAAAAGCAGTAAGCAACTAGTAGAGCCAGGATTTAGATGCAACACCATTAGTGGGTTAAATCTACTAGTCGGCCAGACTAGTAACTCGAATGCTAGCAGGACTAAATGAAATACAGCCACTAGCAAATGAAGGATGCTACTAGCACCAAAACCAGGAGCAGAGTACACAGATCTCATGAAGTTCTATCACTAGCAAACTGGACTGGGCATAAACACCTAAGTCAGGATAACTAGTCACATGGCAATCTTGAAACAGAACTTAGAAATAAATTAGGAATGGATTAACCTTAAGCCCAGATCTGACTATTGTGATATAGATCTCTTATAATCGATACTAGTGTAGCTGGACTGTACCCTTGATCATGATTGGATAGCTGTTACAGGCACCAATATCTGGATATCCATATAACTGCATTACTAGGGTATTTAGTTGGGCCAAGTGTGTGGAAAGACTGACTATGGAGTCTCTAGACTGAATATTTGAAAAGAAAACAGACTAGACCAACTATTGCATGATTATTCACCATTATTCATGACTAGCCAAGAAATCCTTACCAATATACCCTATACCCAGATGATATTTATAGTTCTGCTTCAGTAGTATATAAGTAGTGGGATGAGTGCTTGTGCAAAGCAGACAAGCCATCCCTGCAGTTGAGCTCTCACTGGTAGTAACTGGTGTCCCCAACTAAAGGCTTTTGTGCTTAACCTTGATGAAGTGATTAATAGTTGCTAATTCACCCATAGTATTGCATTGAATTGAAGTTCCTTAGAGTTGTTATGGCCCTGTCTAACATGTGACTTGGGATGTAAGCAGCTCTCTAGGCAGTCTTGCATTTGGACAATCACCCATATATTGAGAGGTAGGCTCAGTCTTTAGTGTGGTGTAGTAGAAGGTTTATGATTGTAATTTAGTCAAAAGATAGAGTACAATGGTGAATACTACTCTACTTATATACTAAAAGTACAGCATTATTAATAGATGAAACAGTATAGTTCATGAGGGAATGATGCTGAAGTCAGGTGGATCATAGTCCAATGAGAGTAAATGAGGGTGATAATCAGTGTGAACTGGGGTGGTTGTTCCTGAGTATGTTGATATGAAGTGAAGACTGTTTGAGATAATGGCAGATTAGATAGGATGTGTCATGGATATGACTTGATAAGATAAGATAAAAGGAAAAATTGTAACAAGAGTCACTGTTGTGTCCTGCAAAGGTCCAGAGTGTTTTGAAGTTAGTTCAAGCAAAGTTCTCAGAGTTATAGTATTATTCTTAGGCCAAGAGTGCCACTAGTCAGGCAAGAGTGTGACTGGTCAAGTGTTTATCACTTGTAGGAAGCAGTATAGGGCCAAGAGTGCCACCAGTCTGAAGCAGTTTCAGTCAGAATGAGTGCAGTAGCTCAAACCAAGTCACTCTTTACCCAATTGTGTCTTACCCACCCCACTAGTATGAGTAGTACTTTGTATAACTCACTAGTAAAGAATAAAATGTCTTTAAGACAACTGTACTTGATTATTGAAGTCTGCAGAGTGCTTCCATCATACTTGAAACCACCCAAATTCAATATTGGTGATTAAGTGTAGAGTAGTGAGAGGTTTAGTGTGATTGGTGTTCATTTGCCATTCCCTAATTCTTTTGTCACTCGCCGTTACCAAGCACATCAACAGCATTGTCAAGTGATGGTGATGCATCATACTTTCTGATGCCAGAGGAGCACACATCAAAGTCAGCAAGCTAGCACTTAGGCTAGCACTTTTTATACTGGAGAGTGAGAAAGCTCACAGACTACCGAAGAAAAATGTGTCACATTCCACGACTTGCCGAATGGAAGATTCACATCCAACAATAGAGAAAGCGTACTGGGTGACATAATCAGTCAACACACTGCCCATAATTTTCTGGAAAGAGCCAGGCTAATGACCAGACAACAGAAGTACGATGTATCCTATTCGGGGCCATATAGATAGGATAATTGGGAATGGCCCGAAACATAAGTAGCCAATGGTAGCGAATGGACTGGTCTCAGTCACGGTGGATACCGGCAGACTATGGGGGAAAATATATCAGTTTGATGCCTTCGAGGGATATAGCGTAATTCTACCGTCGTAATCTGCATGTCTCGACGATGCAAACTTCCATTTGATGAACACGAAGTAACCCCAGCCATGCCAAAAGGGCCCAAGAAGAGTTTTAGGATCAATCACAGCACAGACCGTCTCATCGCTCGAGCTCGAGCTCGCGTGATAGGATAGATGCAACCAGACGGAGTTTTAGGAACTAGAACAATGACGCTGTACTCGGAGCATCGATATACAATGCATTGAGAGGGAATGGATGGAGATGTCGATGAAGCATGAAATATGGCAAGGCTACAGGTATTCGAAAGTAATCATATTGGTGGCAACGCTAGTTGAAGTAACTATCATGATTACGGCACACAAACGCGCCTCAGTAGATGGCTTCTTGGTGAGATCTGGATACAACAACTACAGGGTTTGTTCGGTTATTAGTTGTCCGATATATTTACACACAAAAAAAAAGAGATGTACTTCAGCTACACCTCCCAGCGACAATTGAACCCTTTATTCTTCACCATTCAAAATCTCCGTGATAACTAGCGAGACAATGGTAAAAATACTTCCTTCGATGATTGTCTACTGCATAAAGTCAGCCACTCGAACAAGAGAAGCAACAAGAAGTAACTCGCATGGCCTTCACAAGACTACTCACCAACACTATCAAAGCATGATCCCAGCCAAGAACGTGCTATTGACGATGTTCCCTCTCAGGTTCCCATGATGATCAGAAGCCTCCTCTCCCTCTTCTCGTCGACTTCAATTCGGTTTGAAAGTCTGGCCAGAATTCTCTGGGGACCTCTGATGTTTGTATGTGTTATGGCCAGAAGAACTGAGGGTTGAAATTGAGAAAAAAAATTCTACACGTCGTGGCCTAGATTGTAGACCACGATGAAGATAGGCCGTTCAAAGAAGTGGGCTTCGATTTGAGTAAATGCTGCTGTGTCAAAACATTAATGTCTAGGGCAATGTACGACGAGATAAGGAATAAGACCGACTGAAGTGTTGATCTCGTCCGAGAGGGCTTCGAGAGAATCGCCGCCATGAACTATGAGAGCGATGGAGCACCCTTTTTTTGACAGAGAGACAACTGGTAGTGGTCGGACAATGCAAGTCGAAGCAAATTTCCAGGCTGCGTATGCAGGTATCAAGCCAGCACCAGTGCTCGAATGAGGGCCTGTGATGTCGGAGCATTAATGAAAATTGTTCATCAGGATTGCACGTCGATTCAACTATGATAAACGCTGTAGTCTGTTATATCATCGAATGCTACAAGACATGATATTTCAAACAAATAAGATCGAAGACCCTAGAAATGAGGAGGAAAGGAGAAGCTAGGGTCAGGGATGGGAAACAAAGTACCAGTGAAGATGGCGGCGGAAAAAGAGAAGACGCGTTCCGATTTGTGTTAGCCATGTGCTCAGGCACCTCGCTCTTTTGATGCGAACCATCATTTGACGATTGACGCTAAAAATTGTCCTTTTGAACGAAAGGCGTTGTCTGAAAAAGAGGAGAGGTATACGATGATCTCCTCCAGCCTGCCTTCCGTGGGCTAGGAATACTGGGGATCTGGGGATCTCTGTGAAAATTTATAGTTTTGGACCAACCTTCTGTGCCTGCGCGAATATTGATCAGCCGAAAAAAAGCACCTCGACGAGATGGAAGAAAAGACCATTGTGTTGATGGTCCTCAACTGAAACATATTAGGGGAAACCCCATCTAGGTTCAGAGGACCTTTCCTCGAGCGCTCCAAAACGTTCCCAAAGTATCAGATACATCGCATCAGTCCATACTCCCACCCATCAGGAACTCCATCTAGTTCAGCTTCAGACTGGCAAATAGGTCGCTTGTTCATAGATTATTATTTCAGGGTATCATTGGGTACGAAGACTATCCGTACAATCAACACTCGCTAAGTGTTTTGCCTGGGATGACAGACTTCAAGGGCGGTACAAGAGCTCTTCTCACTGGACTTTTGGGTTGACGAGCCTACCTACCATTTGCATTGGTGCTGGAAATAGATCCTCGTCACGGTGTGTTCTTTTTCTCAAAAAATAACTTTAAAATCGACTATTTATCCTACATTGTCTGAGCTGGTATCTTGCGTCGAATACTAGTGTCATTTATGCTTGTTAAAATGTGTATGACCGAGGTAAATATCCCATAGTAGGTATGACTGGTTCAGACCTTGTCTGGTGTTTTACTCGGGATGAAACCGCATCCATACATCTCCAACACGGAAGCAGAATACTTTGCACATGCTATTCTACCAAGCAATACTCAGCAATATTCTCTTCTATCTAACTTGTGCCACCACTGGTGACGTCCGTGATGATCGGTTAGACAGTAGAATGGTTCATTTACGGCGCTGCCATGCCTGCGTTATCATAGGCGATCTTTAACGGAGCAGAAACCTAGCACTTCTATATGGGACGGTTACCCGTTACCTGACGATAAACACTTTTGCTAAAGGACTATTCCATATCACATTTAGAGCGAGACTCGGAGACGATTGATTGGCTCTCTCTCATGGAACCCACGTCAGCCGTAATTAATCTCATAATGTTAATGTGTCTCCAGCAAATCAGCAATGCCATCGATACAGAAACGGGCTGGTATCGACGGTGGACAAGTACCAATGCAGCATGACATGCGAAGAATAAGTTGTCTGTAGATCTTGACTTACGGTGACTTAAAAAGACTTTCAGAAGTCAATACCCAACCTAAATAGATTCTCGGGCGTATCGAACTTAACTATTTTCCCTGGGTTAAGTGATGTCAATTCAGAGGACTTGAAGGGATGATAGCAGGAAAGCATTGGTTGCGCAGCATCCTCCGCCGCGAGTGCTATTTCCTGCTCTAGCGAGTCCGTAACTCGAAATGTTGTTACCAACATAGAACCTTTGTATCTAAGAAGGAGGTGTACGAATAGAATAAGCTACTGCGATGCTACTACGAGAGGCAGCAATTATTGACTGGCGTACGTCTAGTGACAGCCGAACGACATCATATGAGCCCAGATATTCTGCATACCCAATGCTAAAGTCGCATCTGTGCATGCTGGTCTAAGAAGTAACAGAACATTCTCGATAGAATGTATTACTGGCAATAAGTTACCATCACATGTCGAGGGCGACAACAGCAGTTCTTTGTCTCACTCCACAATTAACGTTAATCAGAAAGCTTCTTGTGACCGGCCACGGAGTCGTACCATTAAAGGGTCCTTCTGAATGCAGGCATCTAGAACCGGTACCGTCACGAACCACACAGAGGACAGCACTTTCCTCCAGGAGTATCTTTATGGTTAAATGCGCTTAAATTCCGAGGAACGGGCACAGGGATATTCCGTATTTCCCGGGCGGCTACATACGGAAAAGTTAGTCGATGACTCAAGAAAATCGAAGGTCTTCTAACGGGTTATGATTTCATGTAACGAGGGCCTGGATTCTTAACTTGAGGGGAGACATTCTACGAGCTCTGGAGACGCCACACCCATACCGCACGGCTGAAGGTAATTAGTGAGTAAGTCGCCGGGAAGACCGATAAAAAGAACGAAGTTTGCGGCGCCTTTCACGACGAGTCGGAATTGGCATAGGTGATAGCTCAATGTGTACTCAGGGAGATCAGCCTACAATCTCCATACCACAACTACACATTTCTTTCCTCTCGTATTCCACTGCGGCTTCGATGGACTCCGAGTATTCATCATAACATCCGGAAGCAATTATGCTTCCTCACCCATAATTTAATTGATTACCTCGATAAGATGCCAACGGGACGAAGTCATTCGCTATTGACCCGAGTCAGGGATAAACAATGGGTGGAGATTGTCAGGTATAAGCTAGAAGGCGCACAGGACCGTCACGCCATTGCCTGACTCAATGATAAGTGACGGCATAGTTCTGTCAGTTTTACGCCGCCAGAACGCCGGGATTATTTATTCCGCAAGTACTTTCTTTGGAAGGATAGACCTCGAGATGATGAAAAATTAACCTTTGCGTGGTTTTTAGCTCCAGACATGTATGAAGCAAGGCCAGCGATTCAAGATTCCCAGCTGCAGCTTGAAAGAAAGAAAAGAAAGAAAAAAAAGGTAAACTATTCTCAGTGAAACCTTTCAAGCTGTAGAATGATTGCCTGACTTCTCGAACCTTCGAATTAACGGAGCAAAATCAATCAAATCAAGATCGGGACAATTTTCTAGGCCGAGAAATATATGTTAGTCCGCCAATATTTCTCATTGTTTGTATGTGGGGAAAGTATTTAGACAGTGGCTAAAGCAAATGGCGTTGGAAAGAGATCAAAAGATTTAAGAGAAGAGTGTCAAAAAACTTCAACGTGACCGGGATGCTGTGATCCTTTTCTTTTCAATCTTCTATGCATGCCGCGGCGAGTGGATACACTTATCCTCTGCTAACCTTGTTGGATGTAAAGAGCCTTCAAGAACGTAGATATCATCAAGAAAGTTTCCGTCCAAAACCAGATACACAGACTCCAGAGACATGGAGGCCGCCGTCATTTGTTAGCCTGAGAGCAAGCTTCGGGTGCTCTGCCGCAGTTCCGTTGTTTCGTAGCGGAATTCTGCACTATCACATCTTTTCGCCTGCGACACGGCCGCAACAATGCTATTCTTAGGGTATCTTAAGCCACTCATTCGTCTTTCTCTCTTGGTGACGGTGACGGTGACGTTGTGCACTTACGGAACCGAGAACTAGTAACTCGAGTCGCGAGTCGGACTCCCTCTGGATTTACCAACTTTGTCATATAGTAATCAGATACTGATACCCACGAGGCCCTCGCAAAGACTTTTTGATTCTCTGCGACGTTCATGTCTTGCTCCAGATTTATTGGTTCTAATCCCTTGCATGTTACCTCCTCAAAAAGAGATGTGCTCATTATGTTACTGATCTCATCCAGATTGCGGACCCTATGAATGCCGCAGCACGAGCGATGTAAAGTACGTATCTCTCCCTCGCACCACTCTGAGACGCGAAATGAACCCATTCAATCCATATATAGATCCTTGTTAAATGTGTCCGAGACAGAGAATATCAGGCTAGGATGGTTTTACGCAGACAGAGCGGAAGATGTTTGTATTCACGCCACGTTGATATGTATTCGTGTTTGCTACTGAGGTCCTTTACGTTTGTGCAGGGAGTTCTTCGAGACCAACCTCAAGTCCCGTCAAGGTATTCCTGATTCCGAACTCTACTGGTCTGAATGTGAATGTGGAAAGTAAGCCTGAAATAACACCGCTCTTCCTTTTCAGTTGTTTTTTGTGCCAATGCCCTAATACGTATCAGGCCTTTGACGTGTGAGTGAACAGATACTGCTGAAGGACTCGTTGTCCTGTCGCTATTTATTAAATTGTCAATAGTAAGATCTACAATAATTCAGTGATTGGCACCACGTTAGCGAGATGATTGGACGCGGGGAGCGTACCACTTACCCGCTTTAATCCTCATGACAAATCAAATAAGACTGGATGAGCTAGATACTAAGAGATCAGTTATCCTAAAATGAAGTGAAGAAATGCGCTGGTTTACCGATTCGTCTCCATACTGTAGTTTATGATATCAAGTCATTCATTTAATAATAGCGATTACAAAGGCCAGCTTACCTTTAGCGCCGATCTCTAATACCACAGGTATGTGACATGAATGATGATGGGTTGCATTAATGTCAAACGTAAAACCCCACAACATATTAGGTTGTACGATGATAAAAGAAACGCGAGCGTGCGCACCCGGTATGATACCCGATAACGGTCGATTTTGATCCTGAAGACGCCAAAACGTCTGCTGAACCAAAAGAATAGCTTTAGCTTGAATAAGGGTAACGCGGCATATCCCATATGAGACTGCAGCGGGTGACGTCAGAAGGGTCCAAAGAATAGCCATTCACAGCTACTGAAAAGTGCAGTGGATCCAGAGTTTGATTGTGTCGTAGGGATAAATCGTCAGTGTTGTTCTCCTGAAGTTATGCACAATAATAGACTCTTTTGCACCTATTCCTCAAGAAGAATGAACTTGCTGTAAGATAACATGGGCTGCTTTACAAAGTTGTCAACAAAAGTAAATGAGACGTAAGTCAAGTGATAACAGCTCCCAGAATTTCGGCTAGGCAGAACGAAAATGCCAGTGCGAGATCAGCGTGACCGCCGCGACCAACGCGGAGGCTATCTGATGGGGTTTCCACACTCATGGGAAGGACACCAGTTGCGATGGAGAAATGGAGCTTTCAGAGTCTCTAAATGTCAAGGAGGAATTTTAGCGTTGAAGGAGTACTTCTGCATCAATCAAAATGACGATTCACATTACAAGGGGAGTATTCTCACGTGACTCCATGGACCGGAACGCGTCTTTTCTTTATTCGTCATCATCTCCGCTAGTGCTTTGTTTGTACCCCTGGGCTTTACCTTTTCCCTCCTTCCCTCTTCTGAGTGCCATCTCTTTCTTTAAAAATATCAGGCCCTGCTGCATTCAATGACATAACAAACCATAGCTTTTATCATAGGTGAATCAACATGCAATCCTGATGGATAACTTACATTAACACTCTGACATCTGGCACCAGCTGGTATGATTTTTCCATTTTTCACCTTTATCTTATCTTATCCATCTGATACTCATGGAAACCTGTCACCATATGACACAATAACCGCACCAAAGTTGTGAGACAAGCACACAATCCCTTTGTTTTTTCTCATGGACATCTCATGATTACAGACATATATTTAGAACCTCATTTAGTATATAAGCCACATAGTTTATGCTGTATATTCTCTATCTTCTAACTAAAGTTTATTTCAATTACATCCTCTTCACAAAGATCAGAAGACTATAGCCATTCCCTAAGGGTGATTGTCCAAATGCAAGACAGTCCAAAGGTGAATGCATGTCTGCAGATCACATGAAAATATGAGTCTAACACCAGTGTACATGATATGTAATTCTGCTTTGTCATCCATCTTCTAATGATTAGTATCCATCTCTCCACCAAAATAAGAGTATTCCATTGCTCAAATATTTCATGGTGCCAACTCTCTTAAAAACCTCTCAGACACTTCCAGCTGTCTCATTTGCTATATTCTCATATATTGCCACTGACATTAACACTATTGTATTTACTTGAATTGAAGCCCACTTTTTTCAACAGCCTATCTTCACCATGGTCTATAAAACAGACATAGCATGTAGAAACCTTTTCTCAATATCACATCTGGGTGATTCCAGGTCATAATGTAGATGAACACCAAGAGTACCTTTGTTTTCTTGAAAAACAATGGTGAAGCTTTCAAAGTGAATGAAGTTGATGAGGAGAAAAGAGACAGTTGTTGATTTTTACAGGATCCTGAGAGGGAACATTGCCACTAGCATGCTTTCAGCTTAGAATCACACATTAAGGACATTATCATAGAGTCTGATGAAGTAATTTTGTTAGCTGAATGTCATGTGAGTTTTATGTTGTTAAGGTTAGTGATCTATTGCAAATATGGCTGACTATGGTCAAGTCAGCTACACATACCTATCATGATGATAGTCTCTGTATTAATGATGATGAATGACCCAAGAAGGAAATGGCACTGATTCATGACACTTACTTCTAAGCACCCCAATGCAGAACTATACTATATTAGGGATATTGCTAATCTCTAATTTTGGAAAACTAGATGAGCTTCAGTGGGATGACTCAAAAGAATGGGGGAAATCTACATTGATATTATTATAAAAATCCAATAGCTTGAGAGTCTCTATTGCCTGAGTTTATCATCACCAGCCTCATATCATCAGAAACTGGAAAAATGCATTAATGAAATTCACTCTCAATAAGCCAGATGCTAGAAAAAGAGTTTTCTCAGGTGCTCATTATGAAACACATTGAGTGGAAGAATACACTGGTATTATTGGCAGTAGAAATACATCTTGTGATGGCATTGGCCTTGTCTCCATTAGAGTTGGTGCCAGGGCATTCATCACACTTGTGCTCACTGACATGATCTGCTGGATATAAATGCATCAGTTTTTACAACAAAAGATGGGGGAAACTAAGTAGGCTAGTAGCATATCAGTTTAGGATAACATTACCATAATCATTGTTCCTCCAGCAGGCCATCACATTTGTTCAATCAGGTGCCACAGAATGATAAGGCCTGCTATAATAACACACAAAAGAGTTCAAAGATTAGATAACATAAGTTAATAAAAATACATACAGAACCAGGAAAAACTTGTTGCAGATATATTCCCATCATGAACACTCCTGATATACAGCTATTTTAGGCCAGGCAAAACCTAGCAAAAATAGGTGGATAACATATGAAATTCTGATAAAAGTCTTTTGACCATAGCAAAATGAGTTAGGACTCTAATTAATAATAAAGCCCATAGAGTTTGCTGTGATTAAAAACCTGCATTTAAATTTTATATCTATTATGCTTGTTCCCTTGTATTTTAGCTGACACAAGTTAGTCATATGCCAGAAGTGAAAATAGTGTTTTTAAAAAAAGGTGATAGCCAATTGGGCAAACACTATGCTATGTGCCTTTCTTCTCAAGATAATACTACATCAGTTTTTGACTCTACCAACACTGAATAAAAAACAATGTATTTTTATCTATGAATATATAGAAAATATTCAAAGCTTTTTAACTATTTTTTTAGCTGAAAAAAGTACCAAAAGTATTTTGAATTTTTCACTGTTTTCTGCAAAATTTGCAAAATATAGTAAAAAATTATAAATATTTGTACTGTTTTTTTTCTTCAGGAATACTGAGAATAAACTTTGAATATTTTCTGTGTATTTAGATATAAAAATTTTTAAATTTTAATGCAGTGCAAGAAGAGGCAGTGATCCTATATATATTTCTAGAGCTGAGATTCATATATTTCATTATTCTATAATCTGCATTTCTTCTATTTTTGTCTCTGTTTCTCTATTCTCACTGTTGCCTTCTTTCTTCTAGCCTTCTCATTCTGAAGGAGCTTGCCTTCTGCATTTTGATTATCACTCATTTTTTCCTCTTGATACCTACCTCTACATAGATCCTGTCATATTTATTCCTATTATCAAGCTCAATGACTTAACCTGAAGTTATAGCAAGGCAATGTTAATCAAATTATTTCTCTTCATTGGTACAGTAGCTAACTAATCAAATCTTCTACAAGTTTCCTAATACTTCTCTCTTAATCAGCAAGTTTAGCATGATGCTGAATTGCCATCATCTTAGCTCAACTCTCAAATTCCAACAGGTTATTGAGTAGACTACTACACTTTCATGCTGTTTATAGATCTGTAAATACTCCTCATTCTGAGATAAAGAGATTAATCTCATATGTGTAGAATTGTTTTCTCTTCTTTGTTAATATGCTGTTTAACCTTTTACAAGTGCAGCTATGACAACACATACTATGAATTTCCACTATAATGATGAAGTATAAATGTGCTGAGCTCTGCTTTTAAGGTAATTTGCAAGCTGAAAAGATGATAGTAGAATGAAGGCAAGTCTTATTTTGGCTGACTTCCCTAGTTTTAACTGGTTTAAGGGTGTAAATTGCATGTCCTTCATGTGCTACATGATGAGTACTGAAAGATAGTGACTATGCTTGAAGTGTGAAATGCTATTACACTATATACACTAACACACTCAATAATTGCAGTTTGAAGAGAGTAAGTTATACCTGATTAATGCTTGTACTGTAGATACCAGTTTTCAGATTGTGATTAAATAGAAATTTATTTAATTAAATATGCTTGAAGTGACACAGATTCATATTCCTTATGTTGCTGAACACAATCTGTCACTGATGGGCTGCCTGGCACCATTCCTGAATATATGCTAACTGCCTGGTTGCAGTTTTACTGGTACTAAACATAGATTCTGGTCTGTATCTCAGACTTTCTGTTTGTAACTTTCTGAACTGTTCTTGCACATACTAAGTGACCAGATCACTCAATTCTATTCCAGGTCAGTCTGTGACTCAAAGCTCTTAGCCAATAAAACCTATACTATTCACTTGATAGCATTCTGGGGGCTACCAACCTGCTGTCCTGCTGCTACAGACTGGTATTTATACTATTCTACCTCTATCTATATTTCCAATCTTTCCAGATACTATTATTACTCTTGCTGATGCAAACTGGACAGGTATGAGCTGATATTCTGGCTACCAGATAATTCTAATCATACTTGCTTTCCATAACCTGGTACACTTGTATAGTTTCAAGCCCTTTCTGGCCCTGGGGCAAAGCTCTCTGGTTTGATGGGTGGTATTTCTTATATACCCAGTGGGCCAATCCATTAGTCTCTAAGACTTGGAAGGTTACCAGGTACATAGGATCATACTTGATTTTACTTATCTCAGTTTTCAGACTGGTGCCATTAAATGACTATTACTGCTGGGATGCCAGTTCCAGCTGGAGCCATATGCATCACTAGTCCTGCTGTTCATTCAAACCAGATCATTGAGTTGCCAGTCCTATTGCCTAAGGCTCAGACCCTTCACAGCAAACCCTTACTGACCTAGTGGGGCTTTCTGGCTTCCAAGTTATCTTTACACATACTTTCTTACAGGTATAGTTGCAAACATAGTTTGTATATTAATAAAATTGAACTTTATATGCATTTACAGCAGTGGATGGCTGGCAAGCATATCAATACCAGTCAAGGCTTGATATTCTGAAGTTGAAAGGAATGGGTTTGATCAAAGCTGCTAAAACAGAGAAATAACATGTACTAGGCAAATTGCAGAAACTTCATCCATCTTTACTACTGGACTTCTCTTGGAAGGGGTATATCTGACTACTCATCCTATAGTTATGCACAAGCTACTATCATCCACCATCTACAATACAACCTTCAGAAGATAACCCAACCTCCATGCACCCACTCAGTGGATATCTGAACTTCATGCTGAGACATGGCAGTCTGAGGTTCTTTTGTCATCAGGTATATTCCATCTCTTCCAAATTATCTGATACTAACCCTGTACTCTAGGTACAGAAATGAAATATACCCTGGAAGTTTGGTTTACTCGAAAGATAAGCTTTCATGTTAATTGGGAAGCTATAGTACATCAAATCAATAAATCACTATGGGTAGCGACATCCCGAGATAAGTACATGATCTTTCTGAGTAGAGGCCTTCATCATGCAGTGATCCTGCAGGAAAGGTATTTTGTGTTGTGGTAGTATACATTGGTCTCGACGTAGACTAGTTGGCGCGGGTTGTTGGCGGACAGAAGTTATGTGGCCGTGGGGTCTTTGGCAATAGGAATATATAGGATGTATCTGGATAGATGTGGTCAATGAGAATGGAATAAAGAGAGCTCACGGTGCGGAATATGGGGGCTATCAACTGAGGACTCTAAACTCGGTAGTGGTAGGCAAAAGCGAAGTCTATGTAACTAGGAAAAAGGAGTAAGGTAATAGTCCATTGGAAAAAAGAAAGTCCATACCTAGGCATCAACGTTGAGCAACCGCTCCACCCGGGATTAGGGCAACTTCGTATAAGGAGAGTACGCTGCCGCCCTCAGCGTGGATGAAAAGGTCGTCAATCTGTCATTATCTCTATCCTCAGGGCGGTCCGAGGTGGTTACGGCTGTCGCAGTCTCGTCCTCGTGTCCGGTGTGTACAGTAGGGATAAATGGCTCAGTGTGTAGATGGAAATAAGAACACGTAAGGTATTCAATTGCGAACTGTAAGCACAAAAGGAAGGATGCGTCAGCGCGTCTCGTGGCATCAATTCCAAGAGCATGGCAACGCGTACTGCCACAGCGTGCTCCTTCGAGGCTAATCGAATTCCCGTGGACTATAATTCGTCTGCGGGTTCTCTCTTCATCGTCAGCCGACTATCTTTGGTAGGAATTACTACTGTTAGGAATCTGCCGAAATCAGGATATGAGAGTGAGGGGCGACAAGTGATGATCGAAGCGAGGTAGGATATGTTATAGAGATGTATGTCGTTAGGGAATAGAATAGATTCCGGCAAGGGTTCGTGAGGAGACCTGAGAGGTCCAGTTTGCGAGGTAAAGGGGTCAGTAAGTGCGAAGCAGTTACTGTAGGAAGCAGCCGGTGAGCGCGGAGCTATTATGGGCTGTAGATGAAGACAAGCGCTAGGCGTAGTCTTCGGATTGTTGTCGGAAAGCGCTTGGCGTATCCAACGAGTTGTTCAGCAAGCGCTAGGCGTAACTGATGAGGTTTCTGACAAGCGCTAGGCGTAGTCAGGAAGCGAGGAGATTGGCAAGCGCTAGGCGTAACCGATCAGATGCTTAGTTCACACAATGAAGTGGACTTGAAGATGAGTAGCTTTATTCCTTTTTACAAGGTTACAGACGGTATTTATATACTAAAAGGCTCGAGTCATGGATATTCTACAATGTTCTATTATATTCTAGTATGAGCAAGAAGAATAGAGAAAGTAAAAGAAAATTATGTGTGAGTCACTGCTAGGACCGAGAAGGCCGAGTGTAGGCATGCGTTGACTCATGCACCGAGTTTACAGATACTCAAGATCCATGACAACTACTGGGGACTCGACCTTGTAGCTCTGTTCTCCTAGATTCACATATGTCCTTGACAACATATTCTCTACTTATCCGCAGGGCGACAGATATTCCATCGCAACAAGAACAGGACTCTTATATAGGAGCAACAAACCCGATGGTGATACTCAGAGCGTGGCCATCTTACACCAAAATTGTGAAAATATTCCTATATATTCAATGTTGTTCTTTGTAAGGCAGATTAACGATAATGTAAACTCGATTGCGCAGGTTAGAAGCATTTAGTGGGAAGGCTTCAGGAGGAGATGCGATAATTGAGTATCATCGAGGACTCGGGAGTTGGTAAGCGCGCGACTCCTAGCTTAAAAGCGAGCAAGGCAGTGATTAGACTGCTCACCTTGAAATTTCGTGCGCGACCTCTTGGTTATTTTCATTCCCTGGCGTTCTTCAAGTTCTAAAAAGTGTATTCATCATGGACAAGATCCCTCCTTGGGTAATAGATCTTGTCACTCTCCAGAAGGAGCCCTAGAGCCCTCTCGTCCTCCCGCTTCTTCATCCCTCAGTGTCATCTTGTTAACGGAAGCCTTGCTCATTCACTGAGCGGCATATGCAACTCAGCACTGTTATATGAGTGCCTTGATATTGATCTGGTGTCACGGAATATGAGGATATAATAAGGATACCGCTTCTTCATTGAAAAAATGAGCTCTTCAGGCGAAAGTAGTCAAATAAGATATACTCGTTCGTTCAATGGTAGCGATAAGAAGGCCTCATCCTCATCTCTTCAAATTATTGATGTTGACGTGTTTTATTTTCTTGCTCCGCTAGTCGTACGGTAATAATCAGTGCATCAGTGTCATATACTTCACAAGCTCGCATTTAACAACTGCCTAGCTAAAATACAAAAAAACCAAGCTCCGACTACATTTCGATGACTTCAGATATTTAAGCGGCAGCATTCTGACTCTATCCACGTTACTAACCTTTCAGAGAAGGCATGATCTAGTTACTCGGTGATTGCGTGTACATCAGGGCGGGATTTCCGTAGTTCTCCGTTTGATCGTAGTTACAACCGTGACGACTGTACTATTTCGACCGTAGCTTCACTGAGTGTTATGCGTTTTGATAGATGGAGAATTGACTATAGGTTCACAGCTGAAGGTTATGTGTTACGTTCAGGAAATTAGTTTCATAGGACCCGAGCCAGAGCCACCAGCGCATCATCAGATAAGATTATGAATCGAATTTCACCTAATTCCACAATTGCGTTGCTAGGGAAAACCTTGTTGCCAGTCCCAACCGACCCTCATCACTACCAATGAATACCTATAGTACTTCAGACTAGATCGCGTAAATAGAAGCAGTCGTATTCATAAACCATCAAAGTTATACAATAGTGATTTGTGGGAGCCTACGGTAATGCAGCAGCACCGACTATGTATTTTGAAAGCATAAAGTCGTGTTTTTAATACCTGTAGGGTACTAGCTTTATTACCCTTTGCTATGCGTTATCAATTACCAGGACATTCACTTCACGGATGTTCGTTAGGCGTTATGTGAATAACCGGTTGAAATAGCACAGAATCACCAGCTATACTGTATTCTTTCTCTTGGACCTAGCGAGACAGTTCCAGTGAGGTGGGATGCTGACTTCAGCATAGAGTACAGAGGTGGTGTTAGTATTATCTGTACAGGTTCTGGGACTTTCAGAATCTCGATAATCATGGTGGGTGGTTATTTTAAGAGATAATAGTGAAGAAATATTATTAGCATACCGGAGTGGTAAGCCCTGGTGTTATTTCTTCCCTCGATATTATATGCAAGTAAAACTCTCATCGTCGACATATCAGAATAGAGTATGAGATATCTGTTAAGTGAGGACCAACGCATCAAGGTGTGACAAAACTTGTATCGTAATAGTTGAAACGATTATTTACAACATAGCTGCAGCTCATAACCTTTCTCGCAACTAGCATTCAGCTTAAGTGATCGTACCCATAGCAGCAAATTAAAATGAATCATGCAGCAGCCAACGGCACAGGCGTGAATGTACTACTTCGACCGATGATCACAGACGCCACCACTAGTAGCACAAGTTGGATCAGGTAAACGATTGTTCAGCATTCCTTGGTAGAGAGATTTGAGACGTTTACGAAAGGGTACATTTTCGTGGTGGAAAGGCGTGAATGTGGAAAGTTCGGCTAGAGATCCGCGTAAATATTGAAGCTGTTGAAGTTTGACACTGCAGGTCCGGACTACGTCTTTTGATTTGATAGAACTCGACAGGTCATAGCAATAAGAGGTTCCTACTGCGTACTTGACAATTGTGGAATTCTTCTTACAGCATCGACAAGCGAGTAAGTACGAGGCCAATTCTGGTCGGATACGCCCAGGCCAGATGATGAAATGAAAAAGCTGAAGAGATCCTGATGCATTGTACCTGTGCACAGTGCATTAGGGGCCAAAAATGCATCAGTTATCTTCCAAAAGACCGATGCTCGTAGAAAACAAACCAAAAGGCGATCAGAATTCTTCTGCTGCCATACCGGCCTGGAGGAAACAGCGCATCATCACCGTTCTATCATTTCATTAGGTCAATTTAACAATATAAGATAGAAGTGACCGCGAACCACAAACAAAAAGGCCGAGAATTCATCGTAATGATCATAAGGCACCTTCATTTCGGTACATATTTGCTGAAGAATGGAAGCTCTAGTCATCTGCACAAGGTCACCTTATGGCCCAATGCGAGGAACCAACATCTGCACATTTGACGTCGCTTCAGGACCGCTGTTAGAATTTATTTCCTGACGATACCATCATGTACGATAGATTCTGAAAGCTCTGATAGCCGATTAGACCCTGCCTGGCCTCACAATGAACGCTGATAACGCAACCTCATTCCGTGACAGTGGCTTACCAGCGACGTAGCCAACCGACGGCCGAGTAGGCAAGTTCCCGGTATTCGGCACAACCTCGTCGCTACGTGCGGTACCGTCCAGTCACAGCACTTTCTTGCAGTCGCGCCTATATATCTAAATGAACTGTTTGCGCCACTCGATCCGTAAAATCCGGAATGCTACAGATGATGTCACGTTATTTTGACGGCGTACAAACAACTCAGATCAAGGCGGAAACTTCACATGCTTTCGAATCAGCGCCGCATATACGTATGTTATCAGCACCTGTCAGGACTACTGACATTGAAACTTCCCCTGGGTTAATCACCCATGACATTCGACAAATAGAAAACTCCTTCAGGGAAGCCAAAAGCTTCGCGTCTTCCATATGTATGTTTGCTGACTCTCAGAGCTTTCTATGTCACTACGGCCAACTATTAACCGCGAAGGAGAAAAACAGGTGAAACTGATGTCGGAGACCGGAATTCTGCGGCGTTCCCTTGTGATATAAATCAACGAGATTCCAGTGTATTAATACCAAGACGCTGAGGAGCGTGGATGTAGGAACGCACTGAAAGAAGGGAGCAGAGCAAAAAAATCGATTACTGAACAAACATTCTGGACTAGAAATACTTAAAACCATCAGAAAACTGGTCAAAAGCTGGCCTATGTACAAGATACTTTCGACGTTGAAATTAGGTATCTTTACAAGGGTCAAAGCAGCACCGGTTTGGCGTTAAGACTGGATAAAAGCTCACTAAGCTAAAGAGCAATAGAAAGGGGAAAGGTTGGCACAAATGCCGATATGCCGGTCCATAGAATCCTTGTCTTGACGGCTGCCGCGGCCAGCTCTTATTTGGTGTTAGGGATCAGCGAATCACGTGCTTGCCGATGGTGGCTCAGCCACGTTCACTACCTGGAAATCTGGAGAACGGTATCTCGTAGGACTCCGTCAGTCAGCTTGCTTTTCGAGGTTTTTAATACTTCAACTTCACTTTCAACAACAGAACATATCATTCGGATATATTAGGTGCCTCTTTCATGTTTTTTTGCCTTGTACAGGCGCCCAATAAAACCACGAAATGAATGTCTTCTTCAATAGCTCTGTCTTAAAATGAGTCTAAAATATGTTCTGATGTGTTCTGTCCTTCTTTAACCTTCCTGTTGGTGTCCTTTCTAATTATCACAACCTACTCACCAGCAACGCGTATACATGAGTGTATATCAATATCGACACAATATCACGCATGTTTTGTATCGGGAGATATCCATCCACTCACTCCAAGGGCATCATATTGTTGTCGAAAATTAATGGTCTTTTTTAAACCTTCGTTTTGTCTTAGATCGCTTCATTGTCCAAGGTTTGCGGTCCTGCCACTCGATGGCCCTTTTCATCCCTATAAAAAGCGCCATCTCAAAGGATAGGGTTAATCGTTACTTCTTCCGACATGTCATATATCTACAATCAGCCTTCGGTATGTCCGTTTGTTCGTGTATATACTTGGTGAGTCCTTATCGAGAGGTAGAATAAATGGCCAGCCCCAGCACCACCACAAAATCACGGAATAGATGTTCCACTGGCTAATAATGATTTAATCGTGAGTAGCATGACAATCCCGCCGAACATAAATCTTGACCTACCAACTCATAGATGGTGACCTACGGACCAGAACAACCAGTAAGACTGCCGTGGTGAATTGCTGCCACACCAATACTGACTTGATTTAGGATCCACAGAATATCATTCAGCTCGTCAGTCACGGTACACGCGTAAGCTTCTCATCATTGTTTTGGATGGATCTGCGCTCACCTCCTCGCTCAGGACAAACCATGTATCCCAGATTGCATAGCCAAGAAATTCACACTCTACCAGCCTTTCTTCATATGTCTAGAATCGCCACCGGTATGCTCCCTCTTTCTGTCTCCTTCCGTCTATCCACTGATAAGCCGCTACGTCCCAGAAAACGAGCACCTGCCATAGCCTAAAAGCATCCGGCCGCGTCAAGTACGCTTTTCCGAAACCCATGTTTGACCATATGCTATACAAAATCGACTTTGGGTGGGCTAGCATGTTGCAGGTACTGCAGGGGGACCGGTCGTCAACCCCGGGGGCGTACCCGATCGCATTGGTTGGGGTGGAGTGTATCGATGTCGTCTTTCATGTAGCGTTGTCTTCTTCCTACCTTGAGCCTTGCTGGAACTGATAGGTTGTAGGCTAGCGGATACCTCCCACAATACATCCGTATTCCCTTGATTTGCAAACATCAATCAGGAATGACATTCTACGAACTGGCGTATAGCGTTTCGGCAGGCTATCGTGATATATTTACGGTGGGTGGGTCTTGTCTCTCTGTAGGTTCTTGCTCGTCTGATTCTGAGTAGAGAGAAGCAGAGAAGATTTCACCTAGTCGGACAGCGACAATGACGCCTATCGTGATGAATGTGAATAATCTGAGATTGGGATCATTGTATACGGAGGATCCGTCGAAGACGAGGTGGTGGGCTGAAGTTGTCCTGATAGACGTCCCTCAGTAACGATACATGGTTTTATCGCCATGCTGTGCGGTGCAATTATAGTAGACTCGATGTGGCCTCGCATTTTCTTGATAGTGCTTTCATAAGTTTATCGATATCAGGGAGGTTGGGTTGAGTAGTGGGGGGGAAGATATGAGCTATGAACGTAGATAAGTAGTCAGAATTACAGCCCGCCTTCCTAAAGAAAGATCCCAGAGAGATTAGAACACAAATGTTCTGGAGAGCAATAGAGTTTGAACCTGCGATGTTATTTGTTCAGCGATCACACGATGCACCTAAACTGTTTCAAGGAGCCAGGATCAACCGCCACAATCGTCTACCTTGGCTTTGAACGCGAAATATGCTTGAACAATGACCTTACTATTAGTCTCAGGTAATATCTTGTGATAGTATCGAAAGCGCGATTCTCCTATGGAATAACGGAGCTTTGAGTCAGAAGGGAGCAATTTCAGAAAAAGAAATTATTAAACAAAAACTAGGCATAGGAAAATGACTTACAAACCCATTACGAAAGTCGCGGTGGACCATGTTTTATCGGAACCTATTAAAATGTATCAAAATATATGGTAGCTGAAACTGCCGGCGCTGTGACTATACCGTACCGGCTCTTTCTCAAAGATGCCGGAATAAGAATTCATTTACTTTCCACTCATTCAGAGACAACGGAAAGATTGCACGAATGTGTGAATGGTGAAGTCTCACCAGGCCGTTGATATTGGTTTGTGTTATCATCTAAGAATACGACGAGATTATATAGTCAATTGATAATTGCTTCACGGTAGCAATTCGGTGGAGTCCTTTGTTTTATGACTGTGCACTGCCATATACGAAAGACTAGCCTCGTATGAGATAAGAGACGATACCGTAACTAGATCAAGGCGGCTTTAGGCAGGCGGTGAAGGGGTCTCGGTGGTTTGCGATGAAGATATGCCTTCCACGTTGGTGTCATAGAAACAGCGTACGCCTAAAATGAACGAATAATATTCCAGTATATGTTTTACAGTGCAGACAGCGAAGCTTCAACGGACTTTGGATATATGGAGAGTCATCGTTGAAACAAAGGCCAAGGGGTCAAAAATTAGCAACTCAGTCTGCCTCGTGTATCAACAAAGGCGGACCTTTTGAATTTTATGGAATGAAAATTTTATATCTTCGGTGAAGCAACGTTCTGTTTCTACGACAGGAAGCCACGACACAATCGCAGTGTAGATGGAAAACACATAATTGAAATGGCTACCCATCAACAACGAGGTAATTTAAATGAAGGCATTAACGTACGCTCTATTCAAAAAATGAAACACCAGCTCGATCATGGTGGCCCACAGATAGATATAAGTGAATATCTGTCTTAGAACCTGGCGATTGAATAGCTCTATATGTGGGAAAAAAGGTCAATCAGAGCGCATGCATGCCTCGGTCTGATTCAGCCGTACATGTGTTTAGAAGGTACAGGATATTATATGCCTTTGAACATAATAAGTAAGGAGGTACATCCGAAACTGAATTCATATCAGCTGAGGGTATCGTGCTCGATGCTAAGCCCACCACAATCGAAACCCAATCGGCAAGGGTCTTTATTTACTGCGCCTCAACTAGGAGAGAAGTTCTAGTGCAAGCAATGAAATATCAACTAGACGTCCCCGTGTTCTGATTTGAAAGAATAAAGTTTGGGCAATCATGAGGAGCCTAGGAGCATCCGCGGACGCCGTCAATTAATTACAGCAAGGGACGGATATGGACAGCGCCCGGCTGTGTGCTGTTTCAGAAACATGAGTATACATACGTTAACGCACCCGAGTATAGATGGGTTACAAACCTGACAAACTGGAGTCAGGAAATAGCCGATGTGGGGGTATTTCATGGTGATAATACGTAGAGTCCGGTTTGACAGTCGTCCCGACGTTATTTAACCACTTGCTACGGAGGAAACAAAGAAGCTATGCATAGCTGTTGTAGAGAAAATTGGTCGAACGAATGAATGAGCTGGAAAGGAGAGGATGCCGCCGACTCCAGCCGTCACCTAGCTTACCCTGAATACATCATCTCACTATTCTACCTTATTTATCACTTACATACATGCTAGCCTAATATCTACAATATCGATCTAAAGCGTCGTAACTATCGGAAATATTATCCTCTTCAACACTACATACTCTCTAACCCTTCTGTGTTGTATCGCTGTGGTGCTTATAGTTCTTTTGCTAGAGGGCATGACTCCGTTTCCTGGTATTGACATAGATTTGTAAATTCGGCGAAGTTCCCCCTTTACGATCATGACTACTACTGCGGTGGCATTAATAGGTGCGATAACAAAGACGACGTTGACTGGAATTCAGAAGCTAGCCTGTGTCCATGACCGATAATTTAAACGACACTCTTCGGCCCTCGCTCATGTTACGTAGAGACGTACCCGTTGATACGATACTGTTTTCGCGCTTCGCGTCTATCTGGACCTTAACTTTACACACACCCCGACCGACATCTCCCGCAGACCCCTTCTCATTCAGCGACGACCAAGCTAATTTATCGTCTTCACTTAATCCCCACTCCGGAATCCCCTGCCACAGTACCATATGCTTAATGTCCATGAGGTCTTCTCTGCTTTGGCGGGTTGGCTCTAAATATACGACTCCGTTCCTAGTGAAGGAGTGCTGCCTTCAACTTCAATTAACGAAACTTGAGTCAACGTGTAATCTTCTCTCCTCCAAATGCCATCCATCGAAATCGATTTGCACCAGGGACGTTTCGAGCTCCCAAACCGAACTTGTAAGGATGTCGTGTTGTGGGGGGTCTCCCGTCCGAAGAGGACGGAGAAATGGTCCTTTTTGCCTCCATCAGTCTATCACTATGTCTTTACGATGATCGTTGGAATACCAATGGTATCGACGTTGAAGCTAGCAGCCAGGCTAATAAAAAGCTTGCTGGGCTATTCGAGACTCTATTCACCCGTGGATGGTCTCAACAACAGAGTCCGACGACTCAGGGTCGGGCCTCGTGGTCATTCAATCTTGGCGCCTGTGATGATCTCCAGCAACAGAGATCATTCTTCTTCGTAGTCGTTGTCCACCTGCATCGCATCGCATCGTAGGGGTTGCCATCAAGACGTGCTATGCCATCGCAACCTAGCACACTGTACCGATAGGGGGTGCATGGTGAACGGAACAGTGGGACCGTCTTGCCAGGTCCAAGAGGGAGAATGCTAGATAGCTTAGTGATAATCACGGGACGTAGCTACGCAGAATGGAGAATTATGAAGTGGAGATTATGAACCCCCGCGTTCTTTTTTTGGAAAGTCGGACGCTTGTGTTTTCTTTTTTTCATCATCTCGAGGCTACGAAAATGAAAACGTTGATCAAGCACCATACACCCGGATAGATGGTCCTTATCATGAATGAATGACGTCGAGATAGAGACTGATGCTTCCCGACCCCCTTCTAGGACGGCAGTTTCATATGGATGATCCCGATATCTAGAGAAATGCAGCAGCGAACTATTCGGTAAGCGCGTTCATATATCATGAGGAGGGAGGGCGCAGCTAGTCGAAGAAGCGCTGTTGCCAGCAAATGAGGATGCCGCCACAATGAATCACTAGACTTCGACTCGACCCTCGACTGATAAAACCAAGGTGAATTTGTGATGCTTCCGATCGATGGCGAATGGTCTAGCCTTTTGCCGTGAGCTGCCTCATGCCTTCGATCGAGAGACCCTCAACGTCCATACAGACGAAAAGTAGGTAAGAAAAGATGTGGCATTTCAAGAGTCTACTCTGCACTCGATGTTTGCCTGCCATCGACCAAAATGCTGCTCCCTATCATGAATACATTCCCTGGTGAGCTCATCGTGACGACGAGGTCCTCTATCTCGCCTGCGTTGCTGAAGCTCACCCGTCGACGATGGTCTCAGATGTGGCGGCAAGGTCAGTTCGGTATAGATATTCCGGAGGAGGATGGTGCTGATACGGATACCGTTTGAGGCGTAGTCTTGTGCTGGGATAGTATAGATCATTAGTAAAAAGAAAGGAGAAGGAAGGATAGAGATACGTACCGGCAGCTTTGGTTAAGCCGTTCGTCACGCACTTCGTTTGCGTATATGCTCCTTTTTCGGGTACGGCGATCACTGTGGCTACTGCACTTGGTACGACCGTGCTCCCGTGCTCTGCGGGATGCTTGGGAGAGATGATAGGCGTCACGAGCCGTTCTTGTTTCTCCATGACGCTAATTTGCTCTCGCACGAGCCAGAAGATACCGTTGGTATTCGTGAGATAGCAAGGCAATCTTCGGTAAGTATAGAGGAGAATCTCGTTTTCGTTCCCATAGTCTATACAAAAAGTAAGACTTGGATCCGTCCTAGCATGTTCCAATAAATAGACGGCAGTGCCATTCTGGAACACATGAGGTGTCGTTGAGGGCACCAGGTGATGGATTTAAGAACGCAAAGGTTGACGTAATCCGTTTTAAAGGGAAGACGTGGAGGGAGTATTAAGTCCACAGGGCGAATTCTGAAACGTGTGCGTTCTCAGGTAGAGAATCTACACGAGAAGACATCAGCTAAAGACAATCTAAATAAAAATCGACTACGTACCTCGAACCCCAAAGGAGGTGACATCCACCACTAAACAAGGACACATTGTATGTGCAAACGTACATCCTGTATTCCGCCAATGTCGAACGGGTCTCTACTGATATTGAAGTTGTCATAAAAAGCAGGTATAGAGATGCAACTGGCGGCGAATTTTGAAATCCGAAACTCCGAAGTCGCAAGGAAGTAAGCACAATACGACGAGTAATTGGAGAGGAGGGCGACCATATGACGCGACCTTTGCATAATCTAGCACTGGAGCAGTCGTATTTACCATTATTGAGGACTCACTGTTGTGAGGAGGGAATGCAGTTTTCTCTACCGCCGTTATTGGCGCCGTCGAGCATGCTTCCTAAGGTGAGGATCATTATCTCTGGTTCCTATTGTCATATGTTCTCTGAGCATTCCATACCTGGAATACCTCCTTCAATGGAGACGATATCAACGACACGACCGCAATGAGCGAACCTTGAGTGTAAGTGCACCGTCGCACAACTTAGCAAGTACATGCTTTCTTTCTCATACCTTTTCATTAAAGTTTGCCACGAACATTTAGCGAGGGGATGTAGTTTGACTATATAATCGTAAGCTGTCAGCGAAAGAAGAAAAATACATACATATTCCGCTTTCAAAGGGACCATTTATCGAAAATAACACAATGCATAGACAAAGTAGGCCTGTGTCTCAGAACTTATATAAATAGACAGGCAACTGTGGCGATGTACTCCAGAAGGCGTAAACATTGACTGTGGCGCACGTCTATAACAGTCAAACGACATCAGACGAGAAGGATATTCTGCATACCCAACATTGAAACCACATAGTTATGTGCTGGTCCAAGAAGCGATACTATGCAATAGAAAATTCTCCGTAAAGTTTATCACCGATAACAGCTCTTCTACTTGTCTCTCAATAATTAACGTTAATATTTTCAGAATCGTACCATTAGAGCTCTTTCCAAACTCAGCAGCACCATCGCGAACCACCGCACTTGCCTCCAGGATTATCCTTATAGTTAAATTCACCCAACTTCCAGGTTGCCGAGGAACGGGCCTATGGAATTCCGCGATTTGCGGGAGGCTATATACGGGAAAGTTAGGCGATAGTCCAGTGTCACTATATAGAAGAAGACTTTGTCTTGGTTGTAACAGGTTCTTGCTTCAAGTAACGAGGGCCTAGTTTCGTCATTTGCGGTAGATATTGCACGTATCCCTGTGTTATCTGTGTCCCCGACAACAGTTATTGAGCATCACATGTACCCAGTATGCTGGCGGGTGAACACGGAGTATAGATGAATGATAAAGGCCGACAGAAAGAAGAGTGGCGCCTTGTCTGCAGTCAACGGTATCCAACTCCCAACTGATAGCCGTATTAGTGATTCGACGGACAGATTCTCCACTCATCGAGATCAGCCTGTAATTCCCGCATATCCTCCTCTCGTATTCCACCACAGCTTCGATACTTTCTTTTTCATCATATCCAGAAGTAATGACGAGAACGGGTTCCTCGGCCATAAATTAATTAATTACCTCGATAATACGTTAACGGAGCAAATATATTGGCCATTCGCCCGAGTCGGGGATAGCGACAATTCTTCTCGTGGAGATTGTCAGGCGTGAGCGAGTCATTCAGAGGAGGTATATATCCCGGTGTGACTCTACTGGTGACGGAAGTCTGTCGGTAAACGCCGCAACAGCAGCTGTCTCCGAGCTCGGCCTCAGATAACAGTGGCAGACAGAAGCACCGAAGTGTTCCCGCGTCCTTTCCGTAGTTACCCGGTCAAGCCTTGGCAGTTCCTTTATGTCATCCAACTAACTAAACGCAAAGTGATAACTAGATAGTGAAAGAAAGGCAACGTAAGGGGAGGGTCAAGATTCAGAAAGGTGTTTATTTATTTGTCAAAGGCTTCGTCCTGACTGCGATGCTGACTGAGACGTGCCGTGATGCCATGATACCTAAACTACTTTTCGACATTCAGGCGGTTCAGCAAGCCCTTCAATGAGGAATCTTTTGGGTATCAAGAGCCTTGAACATGAAATTTCATTGTAAAGAAAAGCCATCACAAAAGACCTGATATGCCCCTCATCTAGACTAGGTTTGTCTGTTTTTCTTCGCGATAGTTGCGAAACAGTAAAAACTCACAAAGAGGTATTTCACGTAAGTTACATATCTCTACGTCGTTTTGCTCTGAGACATAAAATGAAGCGATTCAGTCCAGAATGCAGGTACATACATACCTATTGAATGCACAACGGAGATATCGGAATAGTTCGACTCTGGTGGAGCGAAAGACTTCGTCTTCTTGTCGCGATAGTAAGTATTCTTTTTCCGCTCAGAGGCCACCGAGTCTTCACTTTTGTGCAGAACCTTGTATTGACGTCGGTTTTGGGACATCAGAGCCTGTACATATTGAGGAGAACCTGCCTATTACCAACTATATACGTGTTCTGTGTAGTTATCTCCTATGCTGATTTCTCGCTACACGAGCTTCGATTTGCTCCTGATTCCGTATAAGCCAATTTCATGATTCGTTCGCGTGTATTTGGAAGTACGCCTGAAATAACACCGCCATTTGCTTCCTTTTACACTTCGTTTTCAGTTGTACAGTATCCCGCTGGGGTATACATGAAACTCCAGTTACTGGACACTGTTGGTGTACATGTATCGACATTGCCTGTGCTGTTTTCTCGGGTCCTGACTTGTAAGGCAATCGATACCTTATTGGGCCATGATTCTTGCACATTAACCTCGGACTGGATCTCGGTATCCTCGTCAGCCTCGGCTGCATAATTCGTAACATGCGAGAGTACGGACAGTTGTGAGACATCCGAATATCACATCCGCTCCAAAGGTGTCACGGCAGTAACGGCAGCCAAGGAATATCATCAGAAGTCCTCTGAAATTAGATGCGCGCGCGCACCTATATCACATCGAATCATATGTGCTTGTGGGCCTATCTGTGCGGTGTCTCGCGCAATCTCTCTTATATCAAGACTATTAGCTTATTGGCTTATTGGCTCAGTGGTTTTCGTTCTGTCCTACTACATCAACCATCCCATCATTCTCACAGCGGTTGATCCTGGGCCGGTAAGGCAACGGAAGGGTGTAGGGAGGGGCTCCTTTTTTCGGTAGCGCTATACCTGCGCAGGCACGGAGGTTCGGTCCGGCGTTATCTTTGATCACATAAGGATTCTTATTCTCACACTAAACACCCATGCTGCACTTAAGCCCCCGAGCTGCTGGAGAACATCATAATTCGAGGTAGGTCCTTCCCTGTTCATTTTGACCATTAATGAAATTCATTTTCAGTCCGATATATCCGATTAAAAACCCTCTAGCTTGGCATCCACACAAATAGCATCGTGCCCCTCGTCTCCAAAATTCTTAGTATAGACTCCACGAGCAACCATTTCTCTAATTCAAAATCGCTTCTGAGAATCTTTCAAGGTCTAGGCTCAGGAATCAGCCGCATTAGATACCTCTACCTGAAATCAATCAATCCGCCGTACCACAAATGCCAACGTGTCTACTATTGGATGGCGTTTTCCGACAGAGGAGAGAAAGCTGCAGGCGATGCCAGGAAGCTGCTCGGGGCTATGTTTCCTCTGATGGTCTCTTTACACGCGATTTCATGAGTTTCCAGTTCGCTGATCACAAGTGCTTAGATTGACGGCGGAACTCATGTCATCGAGGATTCAATAATAGAGGGCTACTGGACCCAGCGTACCTTTTGCATCGGATCAACAGGCTTCCCACCACCTCTACGTTGTTCGTGTCCGTATGGGACCGACAACTCGATATCTCGTGCACGGCTTTCCACCACCTCCGGTCACTTGACGACGCGGGTATGGTGCTCTCAACTCCGCTAGGACGCTCATAAGCAATAGCCCAGGACCTCCAGTCACTCGATATAGCCCACTTCTGTCGCTTCTTTGACCCAAACGTCCCGCGAACACGTTCGGCCGTGTCGCTTTTGTATCGATGTGCCTGAGGAACTCCATACTCGTCCTCTAGATATCAAGAGAAAGCTTTATCCTGGAGCCATTCGATATTCCTGCATTGATATTTGTCTGCGCCACCTGCTCACCCGGGATCCGAGTATTGACGGCGACTTGGTGGGCTTTGAGATGCACTCGAAGAGCAGATACCAATTCTGAATTTCAAGACTATCGGGAGCGACAGCTTCCTGTGCTATCAGAACTGGCATGTCGGGATCCTGGAGCTGAAACCCATTATTAAGACTTCTTTGTAGGAAGAGGATAATGATGCGTGAAGAGGGAGGCCCATAAGATGCTTGAGCGTTACTCCCAGCAGCGGAGGGGACAGTAACAGGAAATTAGCAAGAATACATCTTTTCTGTATTTACCGGAACAATAGTGCCTCAACTACAACGTGCTCTTTCTGGCGGAATATGGATATTTTGACATGCTCTGTGTCTGCGTTAACAGTGTTCGAGCCGAGCGAGAGGTTTGAATCAAAACGTCATGGTGTCCTCCACGCCTTCCTCATGTGACCATTAGAAAAGACGCTTACGACGACAGATGATCGTTCTCCATACCTCTGTGACCTGCGGAAATAGGCAAAGACTACCCCGAACTCTACAAGCTTTCAAAAAACATTATCTTCCACAGAGAAGCCATGTAGGCAGCTCAGTGGGTATATCGGTTCATTAGAGTATATCAGCCCCTGTGGCGGCAAATTCAGACAGGATTTGCACATCATCAATTGAAGAGGTACGCAGCCAGGAGTAGTGTGCTCGTCTTGGCTGCGGAAAACCGCACCTATCACGGTCCGGAGTCCGGAGAGACGCAATTGGGGGGTAGAGCAGGCGCAGTTAAGGCTCTTCGCGTCAACATATTGTTATAATTCTCAGAAACAATCCAATTTCTTCATGCAGTTCTGAATCGGGGCTTACATTCATGTCCAGCGAAATTCAAGTAACAGCCGCCGTCCCTAGGCCATAATTATAGTACTTCAGTAGAGGCACTCACTATCCACTCTGGACTCGTTGACGAGAGACCTATCAGGACTGTGGTCCTTATGCTACATCAATGTCCTTGTCAGCGTCAACGAGTCTTAATCTTAGACGCGACGGAGTTGATCACGAAGACGCGGCGCGGCTGCCGCACATTTTGATCTCCAGCAACACAGATCACTTTTTGTAGTCATGATTCCCACAATCACAGGTTGTTATTTCATTAAGTCTGTCATGCGGTTTATTAACGATAAGGTTCCCCATATTTGTTGATAGCTGTTTTACACTTTCCATGGCAAGACCAGAGTATAATTGACTAGTGTCTCGAGCACAGCTCCAAGCGGAGAATTGTGTCCCTTATTTTCTTGAACTTCAATAAAACTGTCGAAATTCAAGAAACACGCTAAAATATCTGTTTATGAGAAGCTTTGGTAGCACAAAGATCGCATTCACGACCATGACTACTAACTGTCGAAGTATCCTCTTTTATGAAACTGGCTGTCACTTGAAACAGCGATCCATCAGACCGGATGTTTTCAATAAATATCAGGGCCATGAGGATGTTAAAATGATTGCTGCCGCCGCCGCCGCATGCTGTGTCGCCAGGATAATACATTCTTCGTCACTCGGGCCTTCGCTGATAGTATACGTATGTCGCAAAGGGTTAAGGACTGTAAATGAACCTGTAGTTCCAATCTCCAGGACAATGGGATGGAGCGTGCATTGAATGTTTTCGAATGCCATAGCGATATGATGCACTCATATTAAAAGTCATCACGCTTGTAGTAGCATGTCCATAATCTTGATTATCAAAATCAGGAGAACCGCCGTTCCTCTAGGGACCTTGTGCCGGTAACAACACAACACCGTGAAACCCTTGCTTTGAAGTATTATGGTCCTTCAGCTTCGCGATGGAGGAGACACGGGTATCAGTATAATATTTATCATTAACATAGAGGAAATAAACACTTGCATTCCTGAATTGTATCCAGGAGTCCTTTTACAACTTCTAGGTATAATCTATTCTCCAAGGGTAACGCGGTCGAGATCCCGTCTAGTGAAATTGCCTGAATCATAATAGCCCCAAAGCGCAGTCAAAGACACGTTGAAATTCAGACAACTAACACCTCCAGAGAAGGTGCGTGTTTTCAATAGATATAGGCGGCTGATCGAAGGCGCGCTCGATCACCCTAAAATATGATCGAGTTGTTGCAAAGTTAGTATCCGTTCTCACAATCCGTTGAAAGAGATGGAAAGGGAACATAACATGGAGGAGAAGGATCCTACGTTACGGTGTAGTGGAAGTCCGACAAGCGAAACGAAGCTGTCGATGGAGGGGACGTGTTGAATTAGCGCCAACTTTCCAGTGAATCGTGATATTCCGCGAAGAACCTCAGATCTCCACAGTCCCTCGACTTGTCAAAACATGGACAGTCAATTATTCCACGGATCAGTTTCCAAGCGCTTATGTCAATGGAGGACATCGTGAACATCTCCGTGACATCGACCTCACAGTGATGCCGTTAAAGGTACCTCTCGAACCTCTCGATCAGAGGATCTTTCGTGTACGAAAGTCCGTACTTAGGATCTCCTTCCTTCGGACATAACAGCTACGATGAAAAGCAGATCAGAAAGTTTCCGAGCATGTGTAGATTGGTACATCATGAACAACAATACGTTTCCAAAGCGGCCGGGCAATCGAATCATGGGCCCGAATCATGGCCGAATAGCACCGCTATCTCATAGCTCGCTTGAATGTCTAGAGGATAAACCGAAACGAAAATGGACGAAGGTGATACGGTGAAAATTCTTCGACGAGCTCGGGGATGGAAGACTGTCATCACAGGAAGGAAAAGCGACGGGACTTGGGTGCCTTCATTTCCATACAACAACACCCCCAAAACACTCGGATACTCTCGAGCACCCACAGAAACCTTCTTGACCGACGAATCAGGCACCAACAAGGAGGCGAAGATTAATTTTTGAGAGGGTCCCATACCTGGCGATGCCCACCACGAATACAAGCGCATCTTAATAGCCGAGTAGACCCTGTCTGGCCCTAGATTAAAATTAACGCTGATAACACGTTCGTACTCCGCGATACTTAGAAAATTA